>OX243819.1:9182059-9235391 GCA_945859605.1 Lumbricus rubellus
AACTGAAGCTCGAACCTCAACAGAAAAGTCCTTCATAGGAATCTTCTGCATTCGGAAATACAACACACCACTTGCATATAAATATATATACACATATATGCACACATATACATATAATATACATAGTGTAATATATATATATAGGAGGCTATACACAAAGCCCAAGAGAGAGAGAAGTGGAGATTTTTCATAGCCATGGGTGGCTGTCACGTGCGAAAGCATCGTCAAAGCCATAATTCATAAGTCAAGTATAAGTCATATATAATAATATATATTTTATGTGAACTGGTGTTTCTATGTTTTCATTAGATATTATGTATTCATTCATTTGGACATTTATATAGCGCTCCTTCAAGTAAAAAACTACTCAGAGGCGCTCCCGACTCCAATTGTATATTATATATAATATACATTAGTCTACGTATAATTTATATGTATACATATGATTTGTCTGCCGGAAGGTAGGCCCATTGGCTTAATAAAAACAGGGATGAGGTGAAGTGAGGCTGTTTTCCTGTTGTCTTCGTCACATGCCTACAATTACTATGGGTGAACAACTTGTGTAAGATCGCTGCTGTGCAGTGTGCAGCGGCTTAAGGTAGATTCGAACCTGCGACCATTCAGCTATAAGAGACAGAACATACTACTACACCACCGCTTCCCATGTGATTTTATATAATGTCTGAGAATTCAAACAGATGTTGATCACCTGTATATATTTATAATAGTGTAAATAATGTCAATATTTATATATATATATATATTTATTATAAATATATATTATATATTTATAATATATATAAATATAAATATAAATAAACGTTCAAATTGAACAGGTGCCTGGCGACACCTTGTCTGTCTTCTCATCATGTTGTGTAAATAATTTATCTGACAACAGATTGCTTGCTCGTCGCACATCAATTTTTATAGCGCGCAACAGTCAAGAAATTGCTGATGGTAGAACTGAATAATAATTGAAACGAATTTCTGCCTAAATTCGAACCGCAAACCTCTCTGTCGACGGTCAAAAAACGCTATTATAGCTGCCAGATGATCATGAGAGGAGGAAAATTGACAGTCAGCACAAAGGTGGTGCATTGGTCTTTGCGGCCAATCGGAATAAAACATGAGATGAAAGATTATTTCGAGCAGACGAGAAGAGTGTCAGAAGAAGGCGGGAAGCGGTTGACGACAGCGCCGCTTATCGAAGACAAGAGGAGAACATCAAGGAGGAATATGAGAAGAGAGGAAGATGGTGAGGCGGAGAAGAAGCTGTATCCCTATTGCCATGGCAACAAGCCAAGGACGCCTGCTGTGAGAATCCGGTCTCAAATTATTGGCAAACAAGGAGCGTGTCGATTGGTTTTTAGAGAAGGTACATGTACATGTAAGAGTATATACATGTAAAAATGAAGATGCATGCGGTTGAAGAACGGCGTGGGCAATTTTGCTACTTCGAAGGTTTCATAATAGGAGACGATATAGTCACGAAAAGCAGGAATATAGCATTGATGTTGGATTGGATAGACTAGACGAATGAAGGAGCGATTTGAATGATGGATGCATAAATGGGCTGATGGATGAATGGAAGGATGGATGGATGAATGGATTGGATGCATTCGGGCATAAATGGATGATTGAATGGATGGATAAATAGATGGATGAATGGATGAATAGTTGGATGGTTGGATAGGTGAATGAATGGATGAATTGATGGACAAATAATATATGGATGATTGGATGGATTAATGGATGCCAGAATTGCATGAAATTGGATGCATTTTGACAATAATAACAGCCATTGTGATAATTGCAATCAATTTCACATCATAATAGAGTTTATAGACAGGGTCTCGAACATGGAGATGCATCAGATGTTAATGAAACTCTTCGGCGATGCAAAGAGAAAAAGACGAGAAATGATGAGAAAACAGAAAAAGAGAAACAAGAAGAACGGAGAGATGTATATAGAAGCCACTCGGTTCTGTATGCTCATAATTATATTTATGTGAATATCTATGCATGAGCACATTCTGTCAGTACGCGCACATCCGTATACAACAATGCATCCATCCATCCATTCATCTATCCATCTATGCATCCATCCATCTATCCATCCCCATTCATCGTCCATTTATCCACCCGTATATCCATCCATCTATCCATCCATTCAGCCATTTATAAATCCACCCATCCACCCGTCCATGCATACATGCGCGTCTCCATCCATCCACAATCCACATGCCAAAGCACCTAGACAATCTCCATCAGTTCATCAATTCTTTCTTCCATTCAGCCATCTATACTTTCATCTATCCATCCGTACCTCGTCCATCCATCTACTCATCCATCTATCCATGCATCTCTCATCCATCTATACATCCATCCATCCATCCTTCCACTCATCTGTCGATCAAACTATATTATCTGTCCGCTGTGAAGTCTGAGCTCCACGCGTATCAAGTGTCATGACGCTTTGCATTTTTAACGATTATTCGCCACACCTATTGCTTTCAACTGCCGCATGTTATAATACATGTATGTATTCCCTACCTTCTGTTGATGATTTTCTGCCCATCATGCACCCATGGGGTTCTTATATTCGTCCATCCATATGTGCGTTGTTTGTATGTGCACTTGATATAGCGCCCCTTCAAGCTATCTACTCAGGCGCTCTCCCGACTACAGCGTGGACACAGCATCGACGTTTCACGCCGAAGCGCTGAGCAATTGCGAGTGAAGGACTTGCCCAAGGTCCCTAGGCGGCGGCTTGAGGTGGATTCGAACCTGCAACCTTTCGACTGCAAGGTAACGAACATACCCACTACACCACCGCGCCCCACGTGCGTCATCATGCCATGAATTACTTCCATCGTCTGTTCTACTATCCATTCATCCACCAAGTCATCTATCCATCCGTCCATCCATCCATCCCTTTAGCCATCCATCTGTCCATCCATCTATCCAACCATCATTCATCCGTCCATCTATCCACCCATCTATCCCCCCATCTATCCATTCATCTATCCATCCATCCATCGACCCATCAATCTACTCTTAAGATGGTGGAAATGGCAGATGTTACTCGTGCGTCGCGATTGTTTTGCTTTCATGTCTTTTGCTTCTTATTTTTCTGCTTTTTACGCTTCTTCTGCATTTTTCTTGCTTCTCATTTCCCGTTATGCTCCATAAAATAATAATAGCGTCACGCAGGATTATCGGTACTCATTCTTGTGGTTTTTCGCTTTCTTGCTGCTGTCATCTGCATCGGAGTCCATTTCTCTTTCCGTTTAGTATAGAGCATATTCGAAATGGAATGGCCAGGTTCTAATGCACTGGTGATCATAAGCAGTTGCTTTTTCAGTGTTTTTAATTTGTTGAATGTTGCAAAATGCAGAGAGCTTAAAATTAATTTATTTGAGTTCCTATCAAATCAAATCAAATCAAATCATTTTATTTTGTAACCAAACAATCTTTTACAATTATGCAGTTACAAATCACATTTTCAAATTAGAATGGCCACAAGGATGGGCCCTGAAGGGATCACTGACCCCGCTGATAGGGACACCTACGTACATGTGAAACGAAAAGATGAAACGGCCGACAATTGCTACTAACAAGAAGTGAATGATTACAACTACTTCTGGTATCTTAACTAAACCAGACAATGTAAACTCTTAACTACATAAGAAGAAAAAAAAAGTTAAAGAGTCAACAAGTGCAAGACATGTGTGTGTGTGTGTGTGTGTGTGCGTGTGTGTGGCTTACATGGACCAACACATTGTTACATCATAACACAATGTTGCCATTATTGACAAGGTGAGAGCGAAACTTTTTCTTAAACAATGATAGTGATGGAGATTGCCTAACTTCTTGAGGGATTTTATTCCAGATTGAAGGACCAGTGGCTCTAATACAGAAAAGACGGGTATTTGTGCGAGCAAAGATGCATCTGTAATTTGACGAGTTTCTTGTTGAATGAGAATGGATCTGAGAAGCAAGATTAAAGAATCCCTTGAAAACAGGAGGGAGCAAACCGTGGTCAAAGCGATACATAAATTCTCCTGATTGATAGAGTTGAATCTGCTCAAATTTTAATATGTTAAAATCACAAAATAAGGGGTTGGTATGCGATAAATATGTAGTACCAGCCACTTTTCGAATGACCCTTTTTTGGAGTATTATCAGTCTATGCAGTCTAGTAGTGTAGTTAGATGCCCATATTAGATTACAGTATGCTAAGTATGGATACACAAGCGAATAATATAGTTTTACACGGATAGAGGAAGGTAGTAGGTATGCAGTACGTGCTATTATCCCAGTATTTTTAGCAATTTTTGAGGAAATACATTTTATATGATCTATCCATGTTAAATGTTGATCCACATAGACTCCCAGAAATTTTGTGGACTCTACCCTAGAGAGATTGGATCCATTAATACATAGTATAGGAAGTTGGGAGGGACAGGTTTTCCTATGAGACCTAAATAAGATATAGTTTGTTTTAGTAAGATTAAGTGTAAGTTTATTGGCACAAAACCAATCTGCTGCTAGTGTCAGCTCTGTATTTACTATATCAAAGAGGGTTTCCAGAGAACTATGAGAATAGAAGACATTCGTATCATCTGCAAACAATATGAAATATAATTTAGAAGAAACATTAGGGAGGTCATTTATATAAATTAGAAATAGTAGGGGGCCCAAGTTAGAACCTTGTGGTACTCCATATTTAATTGCTTTTAACGCAGAGAAGGAGCCATTGCAATAGACACATTGCGAACGACTTTCCAAATAACTTTTAAACCACAGAAGTTGATTGCCTCGTACACCATATCTTTCCAATTTGGTTAATAAAATCTCATGGTCGACCGTATCGAAGGCCTTGGCCAAGTCGAAAAAAACACCTAGTGAGTACTCATTTCGTTCAATGGCAGCAGAAATTCTATCTTGCATACTTAACAAAGACATAGATGGAGAATGCCCAGCTTGAAAACCGTGTTGGGATGAAAATATAATTTCGTTCTTTGCAAGAAACTTATTAATGCGTTCATACATAATTTTCTCAAAGAATTTAGAAAAATAGGGGAGTACGGAGATGGGTCTGTAGTTAGTAAAATTGTCTCTGGCACCCTGTTTAAAGATTGGCACAATTTTAGCTGTTTTTAGAGCTTGGGGGAAAATGCCATAAGTGAAAGAATAATTTATGATTTCAGCCAATGGTTGAGCAACCATAGCTAAATACTTGCTAGCTATGCAGGGGTCAATATCATCAATTCCCTTACTATGCGTGAGACGAATTGAATGAGAAAGATTCATAATTTCCTCTGGGGAGGTTGGAAGAAGGCCAAAAGATTCCGAAAGTGGGTCATTCAAAAATTTAGAAAAGGAGTTAGAAGAATTAGGTATTTCATCAGCAAGGGATTTAGCAATGCTGGCAAAATAATCATTAAATTTATTTGCCATTACATCAGCTTTATCAGTCTTGCTCCCATCGATGACTAATCCCTCAATTTGGGAGTCAAGGCTTCCCATTTTTACTATTGATTTAATCAATCTCCAGGTCTGCCTTAGGTCATTATTGCATTTGGTAAATTCAGCAGCATAATAATTTCGCTCAGCTTTCATTCTCACAGTTTTAAATTTATTTCGATACATTATGAATTTGTTCTTGTTATTCAATGTTGGTTTCTTAATATATTTTAAGTAAAGCGATGCCTTTTTTAGTGGATTTTAACAATCCTTTGGTCATCCATGGCTGTTTAAATTCTTGTCTAGTCTTTCTTTTTGGGCAACTCATAGGAAAGGCTTTTTCATAAATACTTTTGTACTGACTTAAAAATAGGTTATAAGCAGTGTCGACATCCCCAGAATTACATGCCTCCATAATCGAAGACCACTCCGAGTGGGAAAGCATTTCCCCAAAGCTTTTCATATTCTCATCAGTTATTATTCTAGAAGCACATGGTCTCGTGTACATGGGTTTAGAGAACTCAAAGTTAAACCTCACAAGAATCGGCAAGTGATCAGAAATATCGGATGCAATGATGGTTGAGTCAATAATATTAGACCATGCATTAGTAAAGAGATTGTCTATAAGAGTAGCAGAGTGAGTCGTGATTCTTGTTGGCCTGGTTATGGCAGGTAGAAGGTGGTGTGAAGTTATGCAATTATAAAATATACTAGAAGCCATATGCTCATCAATTTTAAGCAGGTCAATGTTAAAATCACCAATTAATGCCACTTCCTTGTTTCTTATTGATAATTCAGATAGTAGGCTTTCTATCTCAGTATTGAATGGATCCAGGTTATGGCCTGGGGGCCTATAGATAATTCCCATCAAGAGAGAGCCCCTTTTTTGCATAATTTTAACAAATAGCCCCTCATATGAAGCATGAGGGGAGTTGTCATGGGATAGATGGTATACTTGAAAGGAGATATCCTCTCGTATAAACATACCCACCCCCCCTCCACCTATATCACCCAGTCTAGGTCTATGAACGAATTTATAACCTGGTAATACGACAAGATCTTCCAATTCAGTCTCAAGCCAAGTTTCTGACACAGCTAGAATTGAGACGGACAGTGACTTCACCAGAGCCTCAATTTCATTTAACTTGGACAGTATGCTTCTACAGTTTATATGGAGTACAGAAAAGTTAGGTGGCATAATAATGCTTTTAGATTGCAAGATATGTGGTGAGGAGTAAGTACAATTGAATGGTAGGTCAATGAAGTAATTATGGTCAGGATCAATATCAATATTGTTTAACAAGAAACGACTATCATCATCACTCATTGTCAACAGCAATTCCATTTCGTCATCAACAGTAACATTGATTCAACGAAAGCCGCGAAGCAGTGTGAGAATTGTGGAAATAATAACTAGTGGTTGGACCATTATTCACTTGTAATTGGGGTGTGAAAAACAGACTTTACTATGGGGTTCTAAGAAAGACTGGGGGTTGAAACCCCCTACCCCCGGCAATTCTCACACTCGTGCCTCTAAGGCTTCTTATTTCGTCGAAACTATTCTGAATATGAACAATTTCTTCTACTTCTCTGATCTCCAATAATTTCGTTCAACACTACATGCCATTGTATAGCCTATACGCCAGAAACGAATATGAAACACATCGACTGAAATGGTATTCCGATATGGGAAATTAATGATTATAATTAACAATTAAACATTGCATTATTAATCTTTTGAGCGGAGGCATAGTCTATATTGTAGGACCTCGAAAGCTTTGAAAAGATAAAATGCCCGAGTTTACTTTGTGAATTTTGCCTTTTCTTGGAATTGAGAAAGTGCGCTACATAAGGTGACATTGCTCATTGAAGTATTTGTATTGTTCGCAACAAAAAGTTCTTTTATTGACCATGGTGTGCTTTCTCTTTCGTCTTCAGATGCATGCGTGTAAAAATATCGGCCAAGCTCAGTGATGAGAATAAATCTAGAGTCGTTAGCAGAGTCCAGAGTTTCAAAGCCCTACATGTGGTGGACAAAATGAAACTTCCTTTCGCAGTAGTGGATTTATCTTAATAATTTCCAGGATTCCACCAAATCCAGAGTCTTAACGGTGGAAACAGAAGTAACAGCCAGAAGTAACAGTCAAGAAGGAAACGGCTACGGGGACATTACAAATCAAATTGCGACTGCTGAGCCGCGAAGTAAGCGTCGTAAACCCATAGGGGGATCTTTGGCAGTCAACGCTGGATATTGTGGATAAACCAGATGGTTCTATCACTGCCTGAAATATCGCACGACCAAATCGCCACCGAATCTTAGACAGATCATTAGACCATTAATTTTAAGACAAAACGACCAAGATGCAAGTCACAGGTAAGACTAAGCGATCGATCCACTGTCTCTCTAGTAATCCACAGAGGTTCGAAAAATGTCTGCAGCTACACGAAAAGTAATTGCAGTCGTTTGGTTGCATCAGTGGTTTTACCCATACGATTAATTATTTGTGGGCAAGACCCTTGTCCCAAGCCAGGATAAAGAAGGATGGTTCTGCGGTGGGCTTGCATCCAACCCAGGTAAAACAAATTGCGCAACAGAAACAACGCAGAAGGCAGAGTGGAATGGAGAAGCTGCGTTGCCCGATGTGCAGAGCTGCACGGAAATGACTAAGTTCTAAGTAAAGTCATTATTCGTTCACGACTTGAAACTGATATAGTACTCAGAAAGATTAGGTGATATAGGGGCCAAGTAGCAACCGACGAAGACAAGACAGTTGAAAAAGAATTGAATGTAGCTAGCTGTATGGTAGCAGCACGGTATTATTATTAATAGCCTACAAGGCTACAAGGCGCCCATCAATCCTACCATGCGTCTTAGAATAATTGCCCATATAGAAGACTTAGTGATGAATGAGCAAATCATACGGGGCTGTTAGATTGTCGAAACATATTTCCCATGTCTCCCTAAGTTGAATTTTTGATCCGGGCATTGTGTCTTGGATAATAAATCTCCACTGTTCTTCAGTCCATGACAGAAATACGAAAGCTTTCTCCGTTTGTAGCTCAGTCCGAGCACGCTGGCTCCCACTCCCACAGCACGTGACAGCACCCAACACCCTTTCATCCCTCTTCCACACAATCCACGACTCACACATAATCCATTTAAAAGCATTGATTCCTGCTTCCTCGACTTGCTTCGTGGTCCAGCCACGACTCTCAGCCACACCATGCGCATGCGCACCACCTTCGACATAACAAGCTGAAGGAAACCTGGTTGAAAATATGTCACGTGGGTTTGTTGTTGCTGTCCAGTATTTTTCCGAGTCTCAGCGGCTGAGTGATAACAAGTAACTCAGCCGCTTTGATCGTGCTGCGCTGATGATGAAGGCGTCTCTGTCTGTGTGATGGTCGGCGTCACAATCAGTCGTGTTGCTTTTCATCATGGCTTCACAAGTCCGCCTCTGCCTACTATAATATACTACTACTACTATATACTACTACTACTACTGCTGCTGCTGCTGCTCAGACAGCGAGTGCGGTCACTGTTGTATGGAGCAGACAGACGGAGGGCGGAAGGGAGACAGAATTAAGCAGAGGAGGGAGACAGACAGACACAGAGAGACATAGACAGAGGCATGAGAAAGAGAGGCAGAGATAGACAGAGATAGATAGAGAGGGGAAAGAGAGAGACAGAGACAGACAGTGATAAAAGGGAGAGAGAATTAAGCAGAGGAGAGAGAGAGACAGACAGCGGCAGACAGACAGATAGAGACATACAGAGACAGACAGAAGATACAGAGAAAAGGGGGAAAGAGCTAGAGAGATACAAAGAAAGAGGAGAGAGCGAGAGCGAGAGAGAGACATACAGAGAGAAAGAAACAAAGAAACAGACAGAGACAGACAGAGAAAGACAGAGAAAGACAGAGAAAGACAGAGATAGACAGAGATAGACAGAGATAGAAGGGAGACAGAATTAAGCAGAAGAAAGAGACACACAGACAGACAAGCACGCACAGAAAGACACAGAGAGACAAAAACAGAGGAAGGAGACAAAGAGACAGAGAAAGCCAGACAGAGACAGACAGAGGCAAGACAGAGATACAGAGAGGGGGAAAGAGAGACAGGGAGAGATAGAGAGATACAAAGAGAGAGGAGAAAGCGAGTGCGAGAGAGACATACAGAGAGAAAGAGATAAAGAGACAGACAGAGACAGACAGAGACAGACAGAGAAAGACAGAGATAGACAGAAATACAGATAAAAAGGGGACATAATAAGGGGATGAACGTCAGAGAAGTAGGCGGACATAAATTACCGGTAAGCTTATGTGTGTATCATTTTTACCAAAGTCTTCTATTACTGATCGTGACTTAATAATATGTTTGCATAACATTAAAATATTGAGCGAATAAGAGGCAGACAAAAGCCGCAGACATGCAGACACACAGACGGACGGACGGACTGACAGACAGACAGACAGGCAAGGCAGAAGAACAAGGCACTATAGGATAAAGAGAGCGACAGGTAGATACAGTGAAAGACACGTAAAAATAAAAAGAGACGTGGGAAGAAAAAAGAAATGTAGAGACAGATAGGCCAGCTGCACTCTAGAGCGAAAGAGTGCTGCTATGAATCAGACATTTCAATATTAATGAGACCGATGTGTTGGCAAATCACAGTGACTTCTTACAGCACGTTGAGTCGTCTCTAATGGTTACCATGCAAGGTCCGTGACAGACGATATACCTATAACTATGTCTACCCGATCCAAAGACAAAATCACTGATACTATACTAGAGCAACAGGACAGCAGACATCATTATTAAAGGTTTAGGAAGAGTTTGTTTTATTGCAGGAGGAGAAAAGCATAATGTTTACGGCTAAATTAAGTTTTATGCAAATTATGAGAACATATGATACTTATGTATGGCTAGTTTGGCTACATATGCATTATGAGAACATATGATATGATACTTACTTATGTGCATGTATATGGGAACATATGATACTTATGTAATACGGCTACAAGTGCATAATTTGTGAGAGGATAGGATTATGATAGTTATGTAATACATAATTAATGCATTCGAAATAATTGTAGACCTTGTCCGTCCGTCATTATTCGCATCTGGCTTCTATATAGAGAGCGACGTCTTTAGCCTATGTCATGTATAACTAGACATCTTAATTCTATACAACTTTTGAGCTTTTCCGTTCCTACCTCGTATCTTGCGTACATCAGGGAGACCTCGTCATCATCTGAAAACAAACGACATTTACTTCATTATTAAATGTCTTCATTTTTCAGAACAGCCTAGGAGGGTTCAATCAATCAATCAAATATTTTTATTTTGCAACCAGTATACATGAAAGGTTCACACATCGTTCACATTGGCTACAAAAAAGGGAGGCCCTAAAGGGATTTTAAAAATCCCGCTGTCTAGGGACACCAACTATTAATGACTTGACGATGCAAGGTGGCCATGACGAAGTCTTTGCAAAATCAACACAGTGACTGACAAAAAAAGATAAAGCAACTTATACTAGAGAACGGAAGAAAAAAAACAAAACACAAAAACAGGAAACTGAAAACCTCAACACTGCTGAGACACAAACAATAATGAAGAAGAACAAAAAAACTTAACTATAGGCTACTGAACTGTACTGTACAGAGACCAACTGCAATGCACATACTGAGCGAACCCTACTTTAATTTTATTTGGTACCTTCTATTAGAAAGGCGCTAAATTTCTTCTTAAATGTCCAAATACTGGGGCTCAATTTTATTTCCCTTGGAATTTTTTCCCAAGTGGTAACCCCAGTAGACTTAATAGAAAACTGGCGCGTGTTAGTGCGAGCATAGGTTCGGTGGTACAAAGAAGAGTATCTTGTAAAATGAGAATGAACCTGGGATGAAAGCTGAAAATAATTTTTGTATATAGGTGGCAGAAGGCTTCGATCAAACCGGTACATAAATTCCCCTATTTGCAAAGTCCAAATCTGGTCGAGTTTTAAAATTCTAAGGTTGAGAAATATGGGGGCAGTGTGAGAGCCGTATGGAGCTCCCACAATAAGACGAACAGCTCTTTTTTGCAAAATAATAACTCTATATAATCTTGTGACATAAGTAGAAGCCCACACTATGTTACAATAAGAGAGATATGGATGTACTAAGGAATAGTATAGTTTAATCCTTATACTAGATGGTAAAATGTAAGCAGTTCGAGCCATTACTCCAATATTTTTTGCTATTTTTGAGGCAACATGAGCAATATGTTCATTCCATGTTAAATGGCTATCAACATAAACTCCCAGAAATTTAGTAGATTCTACAGAAGCGAGAGAGATGCCGTTAATTTTTAATTGAAATTCACCAAGTGGAATTTTTTTCCTATGCGATTTAAACAGGATGTAGTTAGTTTTTTCCAAGTTTAAAGACAATCTATTAGCTTTAAACCAGTCGGCAATAAGTTCCAGCTCCACATTTATGATCTGAAATAGCGTATGCAAGCAAGAATGCGAATAAAACACGTTCGTATCATCTGCGAAAAGGATGAAGAACAAGCGGTTAGAGACGTTCGGGAGATCGTTGATATAGAGGAGAAACAATAGGGGTCCTAGATTTGATCCCTGTGGGACACCATATAGGATCCTTTTTAAAGTGGAACGTTTGCCGTTATTTTCAACACATTGGCGTCTCCCATCCAAATAGCTGGCAAACCAACTGAGTTGCAGACCACGTATGCCATATGTTTCTAATTTATTTAATAGAATTTTATGATTAACAGTATCAAAAGCTTTCGCCAAGTCAAAAAAAAATACCCAAAGAAAATTCATTATTATCTATTGCATTAGAGATCCTATCTTGCATAGATAACAGGGCCATATATGGGGAGTGACCCGATTGAAAGCCGTGCTGCGACGGGAAAAGTATGTCAGTTTTCGTAACAAATTCATACAGTCTGCTATACATTGTTTTCTCAAATATTTTAGAAAAGTAAGGAAGGACAGAAATCGGACGATAATTGGTCAAATTGTCTTTCTCGCCTTTTTTATAGATAGGAATAACCTTTGCAATTTTTAATGGCTGCGGGAAGATGCCTGTAGTGAAAGAACAGTTAATCAGTTCTGCTAAAGGCTGGGCAATGCAATCAATATTAGGACCCGCAATACACGGATCTATGTCATCCATGCCCTTGCTGTGTGTAGTACGTATGGACTGGCTTAGGTTCAAAACCTCACTAGAGGAAGTTGGGATTAAACCAAAGGACCTCAATGGAGGGGGCTTCATATACTTCATAAATGAATCTGAAGAGTCGGGTATTTTGTCGTCTAAAACTTGGGCAATGCTTACAAAATAATCATTAAGTTTATTAGCTATGTCTTCAGCATCTTCAATCTTAGCACCGTTGACATTTAACGATTCTATGGTCGTATCGCGTGATCCCATATTAGTTATCGACCTTATTAGGCTCCAAGTTTTTTTAAGATCGCCTTTATATTTGTCGAATTCAGTGGCATAATAGTATTTTTCAGCTTTTATTCTAACTGTTTTAAATTTATTCCGGTACTTAACAAATTTATTTCTATTAACTTCACTAGGATTTTTTATAAATTTCAGATATAATTGCTCCTTCTTTTTACTAGATTTAAGTAGGCCCCGTGTCATCCAGGGATTTTTAATAATTTGTTTACTTCGAATCTTCCTTGAACTCACTGGAAAGGATTTGTCATAAACATTTTTATACTGTGTAATGAATGTATCATAAGCCCTATTGACATCACCGTTACTACATTGCTCAGTGACGGCAGTCCAATCCTGTCCAGAAAGTAGTTCACGAAAGTTATTTTTATTTTCTTCATTAAAGCTCCTAGATTCCCCAAACGATGAATTATTAAGCAATGAGCGTTGAAGGTCAAACTTAACTAAGATTGGTAAATGGTCAGATATATCAGAGACAAGGATAGTGGATTCCACTACGTTCATCCAGGCATTTGTAAATAAGTTATCTATTAACGAGGCAGAGTGTGGAGTTATTCGAGTAGGCCTAGTAATGGCTGGTAGGAGGTGATAAGACATTATGCAGCCATAGAATGAGCTTGTTGCCTTATGTTCACAAGACTTGAGTAGATCAACATTATAGTCGCCCACTAGCATCACCTTTTTTGTTTTGTTCATAATCTCAGATAATAATTGTTCAAATTCATTATTGAAATTCTCCAAGCTTTCGCCAGGAGGGCGATAGATAGTGCCTATTACGACTGTTTCTCCACTCAAGACGACCCGTATAAACAATCCTTCATAGGATTTATGCGCCAGTTTATGTTCAATGGCTTCACATCTAAGAAAAGAAATTCCCTCCTTAATGAACACACCCACACCTCCCCCACCACCACTAGCCCTGGGCTTGTGAATAAAATTATACCCCGGTAAATTAATCAGGTCAGCATTTTCATCTGCCAACCACGTCTCGGTTACTGCGAGAACAGAAACAGGTAGTCTATGCAATAGATCATGTATTTCTGTTAGTTTAGGCAGAATGCTTCGACAGTTTATATGCAAGATTGAGAATTGAGGCGAAGATGAGGAGAATTTAAGTTGAGCGGATGAAGGGGTCTGGTAGCGACTACTGTATGGCTTTGTGTCAAAATAATTACTGTCGGGATCAATGTCATCGTTGTTTAGCATCGAACGGCTTTCATTTGCACCTGGGAAAAGGTTCAATTCAAGATCAGATTGAACATTACAGATCGGACCGATCTGGTCATTTGCACATTGTAAAAAAAGACTCTCGTCAGCAATATGGTTATAAGGAAAATTAGCGACATTACAACGGGCACAGTACCATGAATCATTAGCCACATTGCAATTCTCTGTAAGTTCACAACACCTTTTGTGGAAGCGCCCATTACATAGCGCACAGGTAATTGACCTCGTAGGGTCCTTAATGCAGTATGAGTTCGAGTCCCAGCGTAAGAATTGTGGAAAAATAGCTGAAGAGTTGGACCATTATCCACTTGGAATCGGGGTGCATGTGAAAAACAGACTTTAACATGGGGCTCAAAAAAAGACTGGGAGTTGAAACCCCAACCCCCAACCCCCGGCAATTCGCACCCTGTCGAGTCCTCGATATGCTCCTACAGTCCTACTTTGGTTATTCGTAGATATATTTGATTAAATGAAACATTACAGATAATTTATCGCTTAGAATGGATCCTTTTTATTTAGCCGTAGGCCTATAATAATATGTCTTTCTGAAAAACGAACGCATGCGCACTTATACCAAACAGACAAGTTAGTTGTCTGTTTGATATTTTTGGGATCAACAAACAAGTTGAAGCTGAAATAAGGAGACGAAGAAGAACAACTATAATACATGTAGGCCTTTTGGTCAAACCCGCCCAATGGTCACACCGTATTTATAACTATCTGGGTTTAGTTCGACCTGTCTGACCCTGACCATTTTACGGAAACGCATTGTCCACTTCGTGTGTATATATATATATATATATATATATATATATATATACCCGCAAAACTGAATTATTTGAGCCACAACGAACAAACTGTTTCCCTAACGCTGACTATTATTACACTGACGCCGTAAAACTCCGTTATTTTCTCTTGCAATATTAACGACACCATTTGCCAGCGTCCGAATGTTGCTGGGTAATATTATGGTAATTCAACGTTGAGTGTATGACACTACAGTCAGTGTATGACACTGCATTGGGACAAGCATCGCGTGGTAGATGCATGGGTCAGAGGGTTTCTGGAGGATGGCGCGCATGCGCAAGATCGAGGACGTTAGAGTTGTTGGAAATTGTGTTATCAGGTATCTAAAGGGCTGGATTAATATGCATCATCCAATTCCTGGAGGGCTGGAATAGTGACAGGTGTATACCATTTCAAGTAGGGCTGGATTAATATACAACTTCAAGTGATATTTTATAGAACTGTAGCCTGGAATGTAGAATTTCGCTGATTGTTTTAGTGAATGTTGAAATCGACTCAACGTAATGTAGGCCTATAAGCTTAGTGCAAAATAATCGTGAGTAACAGAGTGATTTAAGGGACCATAGGAGTTCTGTCAATGATGTAAGTTGATGATTTTGGTCATTAAATTCACTTGTTTAAGTATTGAATGCTAATGAATTGAATGACTTTGTCACTTGTAGCTGTTTTAAAAATTTATTTATGACATGCGAGATCCAATTGACTACGTGAATGTTTTATTTTGAGTTCACTGTAAACGTTACGGTTCTGATAGTCGATGATCTTAAGACTTTCTATAGCTTTCAGAGAGTGATCATCATACGTTTTTCTAAGACGATTTAAGTCTACTTTTAGTAGTCATCATTTTGTTCATGCTTCAAGCGAAACACATGCGTTCAATTTGTAAGCTAAATCCGATCACTGGAAAGGCGTAATTCTGACGAGACATCCATGTATATAATACTATTGAATAGCCTACAGCTGCACAGCAACGAAGACTGCACGGCTGATTTATTACTAGTAGTAGCAGCGAAGCACACGAGGGTCAATGGCCGGTCTATTCATCGCTGAAGATAAGGCGATGACCAACAACGACCTCTCTCCTCTCTGTCTCTCTGTCTCTCTGTCTCTCTCTGTCTCTCTCTGTCTCTCTCTCTGTCTCTGTCTTTGTCTCTGTCTATCTCTCTGTCTCTCTGTTTCTCTGTCTCTGTCTCTGTCTCTGTCTATCTCTCTGTCTCTCTGTTTCTCTGTCTCTCTGTTTCTCTGTCTCTGTCTCTGTCTCTGTCTCTGTCTCTGTCTCTGTCTCTATCTTTGTCTGTCTGTCTCCCTCTGTATGTCTCTCTGTCTCTCTGTCTCTTTCTTTCTCTCTCTCTCTCTCTCTCTCTCTCTCTCTCTCTCTCTCTCTCTCTCTCTCTCTTTCTCTCTCTCTCTCTCTCTCTCTCTTTCTCTCTCTCTCTCTCTCTCTCTCTCTCTCTCTCTTTCTTTCTCTCTCTGTCTCTCTCTCTAACCATCTCTCTCGCTCTCTCGTCTCCTGTGTGAGCCGATATCTTGCTTGATGCACTTGACGCGTTAGTGAGCAAACAAATCAAGCGCCGCAGCGAAATCTCTCAGGCGACGAAGACCGTGAAGATAAAGCAATCCGTGGTTGTTTCAAATAATAATAGACGATCATGCACCTCCCACCCACCCTCACCCCTCCCCCCACCCTCACCCCCACCCCCACCCCCACCCACACACACACACACACACACACACACACACACACACTAGCCCTATTTCTCCTTTCGTTGCGACCTTCCATAGTCCGCGCATTAAGGGAGGCGTCGTAGGTCAGGTTCGTCGGTGGGCGTAACAAACAAACATCAGTATCTCACTGTAATGGGATTAGCTGACGAAAGCACATGCATGGAGAGATACAAAACTCAATGGTATCATGATATCAAAGATATCATGCCATGAAATGTTCCTTCTCTGCGGAACATAGGCCAGCGAATCGCAAGCCAACGGTGTTTCTTCATTGAACGATGTCACAAAGCAACCAATGACTGTTCAGTGTTCAGTGTTCAGTGTTCAGTGTTCAGTGTTCAGTGTTCAGTGTTCAGTGTTCAGTGTTCAGTGTTCAGTGTTCAGTGTTCAGTGTTCAGTGTTCAGTGTTCAGTGTTCAGTGTTCAGTGTTCAGTGTTCAGTGTTCAGTGTTCAGCGTTGTTCACACCGTGTGCCGCGTTCAAACTAGCGCATTAATTTTTGAATGTCCGCGGGAATGGGATCAGTGCTTTCCTGCCAAGCCAGAATAATATATTCCAGCGCAACATAATGAGATGAGACGAGAAAGCTTTAAGGCTTTCGTGAATGCTCGTTCAAATGAGAGTGCGTCGCTGCCTGGTATTTACTGTAAGAGGCGCTATATAAATGTAGCAGTACAATACAATACAGTACAATACAATACAATGCAATCCAGACGACATAAAACAATATGGTTTTCTGTGGGACTTATATTATATTCTTCCAGTATAATAACTCACCCATCGTCAGCGAGCTCCCTCCCGAGATCAGTCTGCATCCTCCTACTCCTACTCCTCCTCCCACTGACGAGTTGAAGCTATTCCTCGCCTGCAGATGATTCGACGAGCTCGGACTCTTGCTACAGTTCTTCTCGCCGACGACGATCGTCACTTCCGTCTGCCCCCCGTCCTCCACTTCCGCTTCCGGTGAGTCCGTCAGAGCTGCGTGGAACGTCATTTCCGGTACAGTTGGCAGGAGACGGTCACTGGCAGCAGGAGCAGCGATCTCGGCCGTGTACCGATCCGGCAACAGCGCCGTGGGTGGATCCGCCGCGATCGGGTGGTCCACGGGACACGACTGACGGGCGCGCAGGGGCAAGTGCCTCCAGACGCCGCTTGGACGAGGCGGTGCAGGGTCTGCCCCAACCCCTGTCTGGGGTTCGGCTGGGGTCGTTGGCCAGTGTCGCTGCGTGGTCCCTGGTCGAGACGAGAGGCCGTTGAGACTCGATAGAGCCGCAGATGAGACGGACTCAACGATAGCAGAGACGCAAGGGTTCGTCCTGGATCGAGACTGGAGCGATGTGCGATTGAGTATTATCGGCTGCGATCGGGATCGCTTGTCGAAGGCGGATCGCCTCCGCTGCTGCTGCTCCAGGTCGAGGGGAGTGGCCGCCGCCGTAGCCGCTGGTGTTGTGGATGAGGTGGAGCAGGTGGATGGGGATGGGTCAGCTGGAGAGGGCACGACGAGACGAGACGATTGGTCCCTTCCATTCATCTCTCAATCTTTCGTCTTCTTCTTCTTCTCTTTAGCTGTTAACGACGGTCGTAGCTTCTCTGCTGCTTCTCACTCGTTTCGTCTGTATAAAAAATAACGCCGAACAAACATAGAATTATTTGTATGTTTGTTTGTTTGTTTGTTTGTGTGTACGTGCACTTGTTATAGCGCCCCTTCAAGCTCTCTCTCCTACTCAGAGGCGCTCCCGAATACAGAGCGGACACTGCATCGGAGTTTCACGACGAAGCGCTGTGCAATTGTGAGTGCCCAAGGTCCTTACGCAGTGAGGTGAATTCGAACCTCGAACCTTCCGGCCCAAGGCAACGACGCCACCACTACACCACTGCGCCCCACACAAGTGCACTTGTTATAGCACCGCTTCAGGCTAGCTACTCAGAGGCGCTCCCGAGTCCCGACTGCAGCGCGGACACTGCATCGGAGTTTCACGCCGAAGCGCTGAGCAATTGTGAGTGAAGAACTTAACCCAAGGTCCTCGCGCGGCGACTTGAGGTGGATTCGAACCTGCAGCCCTTTGGCTGCAAGATAACGAACATACCACTACACCACCGCGCTCCACAAATTATTCCGTGTACATGTATGTGGCTTGTTTTACGCCAATGATTTTAGTCATGTTGTTTCGGCATCTGATTTTATTTTTGCACATTTTATTTCCAATTTTTGCTACTTAGACGTGTCATAACGATGGTTTGTTGTATTGTATTGTATTGCATTGTATTGTATTGTATTGCATTGCATGTGGGTTTTCAAGTGAAGTAAGAAGATAAATACTTAACCTATAGTATACTTGATTACTTGTTTGAAGACCGTCGTCTTAGGCCTAATTCTTCGTCTCTGTACCCAAACGCTCATATTATTTTAGACATTAAATCTTATATTGTTATTATTATTATTATTATTATTATTATTATTATTATTATTATTATTATTATTAATTAGTATTATTATTATTATTCTGAACGAAAGACAACATCGCTTTTAAGGCATAAATCTATAGACGACTGTCTCGGTCGCTTTGTTTCTAAGTGTTCGTCTTCATTGGCAAAAAATATGGTAATTTTTATTATATCCAGAGGAATCAGAGAGAGAGGAGATTAATTACTCAAAAAATCTAATTCTAAAAGAAATGAAGAATCCAATGTAACCGAATTTAATTATAATCTAAGTTAATTAAGAAAATTGCGCAAAATTGCATTTGGTCTGATCATCATTAATTGACTTATTAAATTTTATGAAATAATTCGGTTTTTAATAATTTTATTATAGCCTAGCACTTTAAGAATATAACGCTTAAGCGGATGATCTAATATAGTCAAAAATAAGCTAGAAACGGCCGACGATGTGATGTAGGCCTATATAATTATGTGCGTAGGCATAATTATAGGCTATATGTAGGTTATCTATGTATATATTATGTACATGTTTGTA
This sequence comes from Lumbricus rubellus, assembly GCA_945859605.1. Classification (NCBI taxonomy): domain Eukaryota; kingdom Metazoa; phylum Annelida; class Clitellata; order Crassiclitellata; family Lumbricidae; genus Lumbricus; species Lumbricus rubellus. Next base: position 9,201,742 of record OX243819.1, read on the forward strand.
AGCATGTATAATACATGTATGTGTGCGTCTGAATATCTGTCTACCTCTGCCTGTCTCTCTGTTTTGATGATCCTCTACCTGAAATAGACTTCAATCAACGGAATTCTCTTTCGTGGCATATAGTAATGAGTCTTTGTGAACTGTCAGTCATTCCATGTCAGTCATTCCATCCATGCAGTTTTTTTGTCCCTTTTTAAGCTACATGTAGCACGCAGAAAGCAATGAGTTTGCGTCTGTTAGCATCTCCCATTGGAGTCCGTCACAGGCAGACAGATAGACAGACAGACAGACAGACAGACAGACAGTTAGACAGACAGAGAGAGATATAGTGAAGGAGAGAGATCGCGAGAAAGACAAATAAAGAGAATGAAAGATAGACAGTGTGAGAGAGAGAAAGACAGACAATGTGTGACATAAAAACGAAGGAGATAGATACAGATAGATAGATAGATAGATAGATAGATAGATAGATAGATATATAGATAGATAGATAGATAGATAGATAGATAGATAGATAGATAGATAGATAGATAGATAGATAGATAGATAGATAGATAGATAGATAGATAGATAGATAGATAGATAGATAGATAGATAGATAGATAGATAGATAGATAGATAGACGGGTGGATGTATAGATAGATGGATGGATGCATAGATGATTTGATGGATGAATGGATGGATGGATGAAAGGATAACAGAGAGAGACAGCAAAGCAGAGAGACAGCAAAACAGAGAGAGAGAGAGAGAGAGAGAGAGAGAGAGCAAAATGAGAGAGCAAAACAGAGAGAGAGAGCAAAACAGAGAGGCAGCAAAACAGAGTTAGAGAAAAAAAACACAGAGAAAGAGAGAGAGAGAGACAGACAGACAGACAGACAGACAGAGACAGAGACAGAGACAGAAAGTGAGAGGCAAACGATTGTTGATCCGATGTCTATTTCCAGTATTTCGCATAATAATAATTTCCGACTCGTCCATCGCAGACACATCTGTCGTGGAAAGCCATGCGATTGGAAAATCGGAAGAGTGGTTTGGAAAAGTCTCTTCAGCAGATGTCGTTCTATGAACTGGACAACAAGAACTGAAGGAGAGTCTCTCCGAGTTGTGTAGCTCGCCATTCTAATCCAATCTGTGAGTGACGGACTGGTCGCGCTTTCCCTCTGTTGCTGATGTCATTTGCGATGTCAGCATCGTCTCTCTCTTCTCAATAGATTGGCTGTCACTCGATGCTGACAATTCCATCACACCAAAAAGGAAGAACCGACAAAAGAACACCGCCGACATAAACGTCCCGACGAAAAAAAAAACGCCGACGAAAACATTCCGACAGAAGCAAACCGAAGAAAAAAGCGACGACAAAAATAATGTCAATGTAATCATGCAAAACAAGAAACGTAGGCTACAACTGTGTTATGCACGTTTGATAATTAATTATCTATAAGCAACGACTTTTTCTGCTGATTTTAAGAAGCGTGTAGACAATGATGAGTAGCTGCTAGTGTTGCTGTAGCTGATAACAGCAGTTAAGCTACAATTTAGAACATGAAATAGTTAACTGCTATTTTGCAAAAAGTGGATGTTATTGGTAGGCGTCGGATTACAAAATCAATTAATCTGTGATGCGATAACTTCTACTAACTTTTGTTGCATGTTTAAAAGTAAACATTTATCTGACTTGCTAATAAAGTTGCTATTCTGCCAAAATTGTCAACACCAGAGTAATTCTGTTCTTTATTGGTGGTAGTCTGTATATTACGGAATTATTTTCAACATAGGCTATGTAGTATGTAGGCCAACTACTCTATAGACTCTAGGCTGCTTTTACTTTCATTTTGCTAAGTATGTCTCGGATATTTAAAATTAACTACGAGTTTTTCAATTTTTTTATCAAAAAACGCTCATATGGGAAAGTGACAGTGTTATTTAAAATTGTTGAGTCTTTCTGGCTCCAATGGTTTACTGAAGTTGAAACGTTTAAGATAATAGAATAGAATATTTTTTAATCTGAAACCTGCACAAGAGGAAAAATAATAATAATATGTTGTTTAACAGCAACTCTACTAAAACTCCGGTGTTTTATTTAGTGATGACGGCTTTGCAGAGCCTAAGAGATAGAGAGAAGGAGATGTATGGAGACAGAGAAAGAGAGAGAGACAGACAGAGAGAAAGAAAGAGAGAAAGAGAGAAAGAGAGAGAGAGAGTAAGTGACAGAGAGAGAGGCAGAGAGAGAGAGAGACAGAGAGATGGACAGAGACAGAGACAGAGACAGAAACAGACAGAGACAGAGACAGTGACAGAGATAGAGATAGAGACAAAGATACATAGAGACAGACACACACAGAGAGACAGAGACAGATATTCCCGTCTTGTGCTCTATAAATACACGTACCCTGTGACGCACACAGCGACGAATTAGGTCGGTATATTATTAGCGCATCGTCAGCCTCGGGTTGCGTCGGGTAAGTCCGTTTAAGCGTAGGAATTTGTCGACCCATGTCGCAGCAGGCTAACGACGCCTTGAGCTGCGATGACCAGACAGACCACTGTTGCAGATTGCTTTTAAAAGACGTTCATTAGTCTTAGGAGGGGAGACGTTTTTTATATACATATACACTGTGTCTCAATAAATCGGGCACCCTTTTTATGATGTGAATAAAACTGGTAAGTATTCATCGATTGTCAAAATTTTAAAACTGTTTTTATCCTGAGATAATTATCAACAAATTGGTAATTTATGAACGGCCCTCTCTAAAAAATTACGTCATAATGACGTCGTTAATTTACAGATCGAAACCAAATGTCAACAAAAATCGTTAGAAAAAGTTGTGTTCGGAACAATTAAATTTTCTGATGCAAATGACGTAATTGTGACGTCAATATTCATGCCAGAAACTTCAAATTTGAATCAGGGTAAGATAATTATCTCAGGATAAAAACAGTTTTGAAATTTTGAAAATCGATTAAGTTTTACCTGTTTTATTCACATTATAAATATGGTGCCCGATTTATTGGGACACAGTGTATATAATTATATATTATATTTATATATATAGGCTATTTGTTATATATATTTATATATTTTATATTTAGACTCTATATGTATTTATATATGTTTATATATTATATATATGTATACTGTCCTCTGCTGAATGTTGTGCTATAGGATGCGATGGCGTGGCTAGAGATTTTTTGCAGTTCACGGTATAGCCAGAGAGTTCACGCTCTGTTTACAATGTCGACAACGTATACAACAATACAAAAAAGACACTGTCGGGACTTCGTTGTTCAGCCAGCCAGCGTCTTTCTTTAAAAGAGTCGCACCTCTTTAAACGTCTTATACAGCAGCAGCATCGACGGCGTCTGTTTGTTTGCCAAAGACCGGGGTCTATATAGCCTACATATATACGAACAGAAGATGGGGAAATGCTCGAGGGAATTATTGCAAAGCGTATAAAATACAGTTGGCGTTTTCCGTTCGCGGCTTCTATTCTCTCTTCTGCGGTGAGTTGATTACAAGTCGATGCGCTATCGCCGTGGCAAGATGCGCTTTCGCCGTGGCAAGATGCGCTTTCGCCGTGGCAAGATGCGATTTCGCCGTGGCAAGATGCGCTTTTGACGTGGCAAGATGCGCTTTCGCCGTGGCTAGATGCGCCTTCGCCATGGCAAGATGCGCTTTCGCCGTGGCAAGATGCGCTTTAACCGTGACAAGATGCGTTTTCGCCGTGGCAAGATGCGCTTTCGCCGTGGCAAGATGCGCTTTCGCCGTGGCAAGATGCGATTTCGCCGTGGCAATATGCGCTTTTGACGTGGCAAGATGCAGCTTTTGCCGTGGCAAGATGCGCTTTCGCCGTGGCAAGATGCGCTTTTGCCGTGGCAAGATGCAGCTTTTGCCGTGGCAAGATGCGCTGTCGCCGTGGCAAGATGCGCTTTCGCCGTGGCAAGATGCGCTTTCGCCGTGGCAAGATGCGATTTCGCCGTGGCAATATGCGCTTTTGACGTGGCAAGATGCAGCTTTTGCCGTGGCAAGATGCGCTTTCGCCGTGGCAAGATGCGCTTTTGCCGTGGCAAGATGCAGCTTTTGCCGTGGCAAGATGCGCTGTCGCCGTGGCAAGATGCGCTTTCGCCGTGGCAAGATGCGCTGTCGCCGTGGCAAGATGCGCTTTCGCCGTGGCAAGATGCGCTTTCACTGTGGCAATATGCGCTTTCGCCGTGGCAAGATGCGCTTTTGGCGTGGCAAGATGCGCTTTCGCCGTGGCAACAATCGCCTTCGGGCGAGCGCTGATATCTAGAGTAGCCGTCGGCGACAGCCACGATCCTTGGACCTTGAACATCAATAGCTGCTGCTGCTGCTGCTGCTGGTGAAGCTGTTGTTACAACTGCAGCAGCTGCTGCTGGTGGTGATTTAGATGGTGAAGTTGCTGTCATTGGCCTCAGCAACCTATGACGACAGCCGACCAGCTATAAATTCTCGGCGGCTATTGCATCAATGGCCCTGCAGGGGATGACCGGTCGGTTGCAGAGGCATAGGGCTAGGCGTGCAAAGGGAGAAACGTATAGACAGGCAGATGGGCAGAGATAAACAGACACCGGACAGAGAGAAAGTGAGAGAGATGTAGATTGAGAGAGAAATGAGATTGAGAAAGAGAGATATGGAGAAAGAGAGAAGGAAATCGAGAAAGACATCGAGGAAGAGAGAGAGAGAGACAGACAGAGAGAGACAGACAGACAGAGATAGAGAGACAGACAGAGAGAGACATAGAGAGAGAGTGTGTGAGAGAGAGAGAAAGGCTGAGACAGAGACAGAGACAGAGACAGAGATAGAGACAGAGACAGAGACAGAGACAGAGACAGAGACAGAGAGAGAGAGAGAGAGAGAGAGAGAGAGAGAGAGAGAGAGAGAGAGACAGAGAGAGAGAGAGAGAGAGAGAGAAAGAAAGAAAGAAAGAAAGAAAGAAAGAGAGAAAGAAAGAGACAGAAAAATAGAGAGAAGTGAGTGAGAGACAGATAGAGAAAGGTAGAGAAAAAGAAAGCGAGAGAGAGAGAGAGAGAGAGAGAGAGAGAGAGAGAGAGAGAGAGAGAACGAGATATAGAAGGATAGAAAGATAAACAGACCTGCATGTATTATAGTTATTATGCAGGCATGCAAGATGGAAAGACTGACAGGAAAACGCAGAGATCGAGAGAACAGCCACGGCGATGATGAAGATACAGAGGGTGAAAATGAGTAACATCCAAAATATATATACTCTACGTCGTAGCGCCGTCGTCACTTGCGACGTCATATCCAGCCTATTGCATCATTAAGATTTGTCGGTCATCTGAGATTTCGTTTTGCATCAACTTCTCCGGCTTCGTCGTCGTCGTCAAATCACCATTCGCTGATTGATAACGACGTTAGATCAAAAACGGGCGAAATTACTAGAGCGATTTCGTTCGCCTAATCTCCACCGAAGTCCCTTATGTGTCTGTTTTTTCACTATATATATATTCGACGGACCCCCGAGGGAGAATTTATTCTCGGCGAAAATGGGACGGTCGGCGGCTTCCGCTGAGGCTGTAAATGTGCTTCACGTCTCCACGTGACGGAATCGCATTGGAACATTTTATGCGCTCCTCATGTATTTCAAAGCATTATTGTAAAATTGTAATTTATAACTTCCAAGGCCCCGGTGTCTAAAGCACAAGGCAACAGGGAATGGCGTACCAAACTAAGCGAAGCAAAGCTGTAGTAGCCTATCCAACATATAAGTTGGTAAGCATATGCCAGGAATAAACAATTTGAGAAAGGTAAGTTCCGGTACGGAGCGCGCCTCTGAATAGTCATTTTGAGAAAGGCGCTATGTAAATCTTTAGATAAGCTACACGAGAGACAAGTAATCAACGGTTTGTGCCGAGTTTGAACGACGAAAATGTAACGACTACTTAAACATGCGATCCGGCTGAGACCCGGCAAAGGCAGGTAGCGAAAATGAAGGCCGCGGGTCGCAGTATAGACTAGCAGACAGACCCTGGTCACTTTCAAACGGTCAGATCATGAAATGCAGATTTGATTACCATGATAATCAGATCCACATTTCATCTGTTCTATAATACGGCATCTGAATGATATTATTGCCGATTGTTAAGCAGTGTTCCTGGTGGTCTTGTATTGACTCTAATGAAGACCTGCGGAGCGAGAGAGGATGAGGAAGGGATCTCCATGTGCACGTGTGGGGGGGCTGCATGTACGTGTCAACACCAGATGAATAAACACCAATTCCATATATTGATTGAATTCGTCGACAGGGTAACCCAATTCAGAATGCACGTATCCGACCCCAACTTCCTTTGGACTACTCTTACCGACACCCTTCCTTTTGACTCAACGCAGCGCTCGTGGATAAGCTGGTGCCCCGCGCTTGGCTTAGATTCGAGTGGCGCTTCAGAAGTTTGGAGATCACGATGACAATTATGTTGACGTGAACATTAATTGTGTGCAGTGGGGAGGAGCACTATTGGCATCACTAAGGGTTTGACGGAGGAGGTTCCTTTGATAGCCTGGTAGTCGATTGTCTGAGTTAAGAATGCGTTCGATAGATTTGCTGGTGCTTAGAAACCAAGAGCAGAATATGCCTTTGAATATCTGACAGTGACTTGGTTTGTAAGCGTCATCAGTTAATGAATGCCTTGCGCACTTTGGAACTTGCTAAATAATGACAAAGTAATAATTATTGTCATCGATAATCTTGGACCTGTGAAATCCTTCGGATTTGGATCGTTAACAAAATCGGTTTAGACCACATGCATGACATTGCACAGCCTCATTGCGTCCATTAGTGTTGACAGACGCGTTGCAACATTTCTTATTCAGCGCCTGTCTGTCAGCGTTGTAATCTGGTTGCCATTAGATGCACTTCCATTCGAACCCTCATGAAGACGAGACCTGACACTAATTCGTAAGTCCCTGGCGAATGAAGTATGCCTACCTCAAGGCAAACAAGAAATAATAATAGTAATAAAAGTAATAATAGTTGTAGTGGTAGTAGTAGTAGTCTAGTATTATTATTATTATTATTATTAGTAGTAGTAGTAGTAGTAGTAGTAGTAGTAGTAGTAGTAGTAGTAGTGGTGGTGGTGGTGGTAGTAGTAGTAGTAGTAGTACCGGTAGTAGTAGTAGTAATAGTAATTATAGTAGCAGCAAAAGTAGCAGACCTAATAATAATGGTACCGTAGTAATGATAGTAAGAATAAGATGGTGCTTATATATATAGCATGCGTAAAAGCTCAGCGTCTTTCAAAGAAGCTATATGCAAATGTTGACCTTCGTGAGTTGCTAAACTTACCATCGTCGTCGGTGTTTAGTGGCCATTAGAGCTGCTCTTAAAATCTTTCGGCCTTTGAAAGCCTTGCGTCGCCAAAGGTGAACATCAAATGGTAAAACCAGCGACAGTGAAACATTGAACGTCGATTGGGGATTTGGAGATTGAAGCATTAAACGGATTTTACGCGTATATCGCGGCTAACCACGAAAGCAAACGACTCTACTGGTGCTGGTTCGACGCAGGTTGGACGCAGCTGTAGACCGAAAGAAATGGCTCTTTGAGAATGAGAATCTAGAAATTTTCTACGCCCCAGATCCCTTATCCGTCTTGTAGCGAATTTTATGAACACACTGCGTTGGATGACGTAAAAAGCGCGAAAGAAAGTGAGCAAGAGAAAAGAAGAAGAGGAGGAGGCGGAAGAAGAAGAAGAAGAAGAAGACGACGAAGAAGAAGAAGAAGAAGAAGAAAGAGAAGGAGAAGGAGATGGAGAGAGAGAAGAAGACGAAGACGAAGACGAAGAAGAAGACGAAGGAGAAGAAGAAGAAGAAGAAGAAGAAGAAGAAGAAGAAGAAGAAGAAGAAGAAGAAGAAGAAGAAGAAGAAGAAGAAGACGACGACGAAGAAGAAGAAGAAGAAGAAGAAGAAGAAGAAGACGGAGAAAAAATAAGAAAAAGAAGAAGTTGAAGAAAAAGAAAAATAATAATAAGAAGAGGAAGAAGTAGAAAAAGAGAGCAAGTGAAATATAAATATGGGGAGGGTATAGATGTATCCCTGGTTGTTCAACGCAGATGTGAGAAGCAGCCACACGGTCGCAAAAAATATGTTATAAGTATAATTATACACATGTGCGAAACTGTCACACTTCATACGACATAGAATGATGGAAAAGCAGACAGACAGACAGACAGACAGACAGACAGACAGACAGACAGACAGACAGACAGACAGACAGACAGACAGACAGACAGACAGACAGACAGACAGACAGACATATAGAGAGACGGACAGACAGACATATACATACATACATTGCATTACATTACATACATATATAAATAGATACACAGATACATGCACACATGCACACATACATACATACATACATACATACATACATACATACATACATACATACATACATACATACATACATACATACATACATACATACATACATACATACATACATACATACATACATACATACTAGGGTGCATCACCAATGCATTGCAAAAATTTGAAGTTTAAAAAATGAGCTGTCTGGGTTTGGATTGTGTTCCATTGTGATTAAGATTAAATTGGGCAAAAAGATTTTTGAAATCAGCATACATTTAGAGGTCCCCCCACCCCCGTTTTCAAACATTGATTTGAGCAACCTCGAACATGCACATTTGAGCAAATCCGTTTTGTGAAATTAGACACAATTGCTTCATTCCAATGATTCTATGACTAGAACAATGTTAAACATCAAATTCAATGTTGTTACAATGTTTTAAATTAATATTTAGAAATAACATTGCAAAAAAACAACTTTTGATGGAATTTCGAATGACCTCGTATTACATTTGTACGCCAAATGTACAAAAAGCAAACCATTAAAATTAAAATATTGATATAAATATATTATGTAGCTACTATAGCCAGTGTTAGTTTTTGAATAGTTTGCTCTTATAAGTGGTTAACTGTTACAGAAATACAATAGTTGCTTCATGTTTTGCCATTTAGTTCTATTATTATCACACATCGAGTGACTTCGACAAAGTCCTACGTTACTTCCGCCCCATCATTCACAACATTCACGCCCTCAACATTTTTAGCACTTGAAACGTAAGCAGCTGACGTGCAACACTAATTGACAGGATGGTTAAGAAGCTGGTATCAAACTCAAGATGGTACATTGCAAACCACGAATTCACTTGAACAAGGTTGCACGCACAGTTATTAAATTAATAGATTATGGAAATCGTGGTTTGTGCCCCAATCATTGCCAAATCGATTGAGTTGGGCTTGCAAATAAGTAGTTGTTTTGAGCTTGATTAAGGCATCTGCTAGAGTGTCTCGTGCCAAAAGGTACACACTCACTGAATAGTGCCACAGGAACCATTTCAGCATTTCAGAACTAATTTCTCAAGTGCAAGTGAGATGCCAAAGATGTTGATTTACATACATGTAGTGCTTGAGTTGCAAATTGAGAAATAACCTTGTCAACAGCCTGATACTCCAGTAACGGCTTGTACAGGTGTACATCATTCCAAGGTGAACACAGGGTTTCTTACATGTAAGACACCATGTGGCATGCACAATTGCACATAGGGTTTGCAAATGCATGTATTCTGGGTCTTTGAGAGTTTTTAGTTATAGTGCATCGCACAGTTTTACGACATGCGACTCACAAAGAGCAATGCTAAGGTCAAAACAGCCATCATGTATTATTGTATTATGCATTGTGCAGAGCACCAGATCTTCTAAATGTCACTTCACTTTTCAAAGCAGACAAGTAAACAAGTGATATCTCAGCAAACTCATGATGATCGTCACATAGAAATTCAACTTGTCCATTGACTAAGGTGATCACTTGCTTAGGTAGGCCTACTTTCTTGGCTGCTGAAAGCTTGGTGCTGCTAGATTGCAATGGTACACATTGCATCTTAAAACTGAGTACATCTGATTGTTGCATCATAAACACAGATTGCAGGAAGTGCTCTACCCTGTCAGGCAATGCACGTGGTATAAGCTTAAAGATCAAAATCAGGCAAATAGTAAATTAATTACTTTAGACAATAATGTTATACTCTGATAAATTATGTTGAAAAAATTATGTAAATCAGTGAAAAGTCCCTTCCTTGTCATATTTGCAATGCATGAAAATGTATAAATTGGTCAACAATCACAGCCACATAGATGATGTGATCATGCTGTCACCAGTATCTCAGCTGCCGCTACCGTTTCTTCAAAAACCTCGGACTCTGCATCGGGGCCCGGTCCAAAAAGAAAACACAGATTCATCTGAGATTCTGAGTATGGAGTTATTCGAATTGGGTTCTAATGGTAGGCAATTCAATGCATGTGAAATGGCTCTGATAATTATGTACAAATAATAAACTGAATCTATATATATTCAAGCAATAGATTATATTGATTTCTAGCCCTAAATCAAATTCTCTAATCGATTAATTAAATATTAAATATTTAGCAATTTCATCTTTCAGATAGGTTAAGTGAAATAAGATGAATTCTATTTCAGCTTAAAAATATTTGATATGTTTATTTTAGTAATGCAAATTAGAAATGGCTACCGACTGAAAAAATTGTCATGACTGTCTTTCACAGTACAAGCAATGGAACTAAACAAAACTTCAATGGGCCGGGGGGACCTCTAAATATTTTTGAATAAAATTTTCTTTTTTACCACAATGTTTGTCTAAGGTAATGTAACATAACTAAATACCATGCAACTCAAATTTTAAAAAAAAATTTTTTTGATGCACCCTAATACATACATACATACATACAAATGTCATACATACATACATACATACAAAAAAATTTCATACATACATACATGCACACATACATACATACATACAAACAAATGTCATACATACATACATACATGCATACATACATACAAAAAAATTTCATACATACATACATACATACATACATACATACATACATACATACATACATACATCCATACATACATACATACATACATACATACATACATACATACATACATACATACATACATACATACATACATACATAAGCTTACATACATACATACATAAGCTTACATACATACATACATACATGCACACATACATGCAAGCAGAAAGACAGACAGACAAACGGAGAGATAGACAGAAGCAGAGAGGTCTGCAGAAGGCGACTCAACTGTGACCTAAACGGACTTTTAAGCCGAAAATAATTGCCGATGGATGATGGATAATCCTGCAATTCATTCCTCGTGCCACGCAACATATACACATACATGTACATGCACTGGAGATGTTATAGCGCACGTCAAATTAAACCTCGTTCGCATCGTTAAACGGCGGCGGAGGCACAATGCCACAATGCCACCTGTCTTCTTTGCACTTGGCCACACAGCGAAGGATCCGAGAGGGATGGGATCCTCTCGAAGGATTCCCATAATGATATATATCATAAAAAGAACGGGATTATCATCATCATCATCATCGTCCGCGATATCATCTTCCGGAAGCCGCGTCTGGTTTCAGTGGTACGTAAAGTGAGGATGCATTTCCAAATGATGAAGCTCACTTGTACGGCATGCAGGAACGGTCGCGTGATGTTATGAAAATCCTGCAGCGCTCGCTCTACAGACCTACTACACGCCCCGATTTATGGACAACAGTCTCTGGTCTGACAATAATCGTGAATCTACAGTAGCCTAACCTACATGTAGAAGCCGTAAACTGTTTTGCAGATCGTGTGAGAGAGATTTGCTTCTGTTTGTCTGGAACGAATTACTCCGCTCCGAACGATGCAGAAAAAACATTGTCAATATTATAATAGATGTAATTCTATTAAAGATTGGTGATTTTACAGAAGTATTTGCACTATAGGACGATTCAGAATAATTGATCCTTGAGTCTTCGGTGATAAAATCTATCGATGAAAGTTGGCAACTGGATGGACGAATAGATGGATAGAGGATGGATGGATGGATGTATGAGTGGATGGATGGGTGAGTGGATTGACGTATGGATGGATGGCAGGCAGGTAGAAATAACAGCGATATCTTTAAGGTAACCTTTAGAGTTTACTTCTGATCAGTCTGATTCTAATTAGTGCTAATCAGAATTCATCATCCAGACGGTTGTGTTGTTCCTTAAGGTCACCTTTAAACTCTGCTTCCAATCAGACCTACCCCTCTCACTGTCTCTGTCTCTCTGTGTCTCTGTCTCTGTCTCTGTCTCTGTCTCTCTCTCTGTCTCTGTCTCTGTCTCTCCTCTCTCTCTCTGTCTATCTGTCTGTCTGTCTGTCTGTCTGTCTGTCTGTCACTCTGTCTGTCTGTCTGTCTGTCTCTCTCTCTCTCTATCTGTCTCTCTCTCTATGCCTCTCTGCTTTTCCCCCAATCAATTAATCAGTCCGTGGAACTGGAACATGGTGTGCAGAACCTTATCTGTGTTTACTGCCTTTTAATAGAATCTTTAATTAGCTGTCTGATTTTTCCGTCCTAATTTGTAAGCTCGTGCCCCACGCCTGCCTGTAATCATCTCTATGTAGGCCCACATGTAACGCGCATTCTGCAAACTTTTTATAGGACGGTGGGTTCAGGATTTATGTCTCTTAACAAGTAAACGTGTGACAAGAGAAAGACTATCGGATAAACTGATTTAATAGCTGATATGTCTGTGCAATAAAAATTCTTTCTACCAGAGCAACGCTCTTAAAAAGATTTATCTCTATAATACACCGTGGCTATAAAAATTAAGCCAAATTGTTTTTAAAATATCTTCAATGTCTGATAACAGATCATGCCAACATTTTCCAAATATTTTGAGAATTGAACCAAGAATATGATTCCAAAATTTCATGAGATAAAGTTGAACGGATAAAAAGATATGAATATTTAAACTTCATATGCCGAAATTTCAATTTCGGAATCATATTCTTGGTCCACTTCTCTAAATATTTGGAAAATGTTAGCTTGATATGTCATCAGGTATTAGAGACATATGCAAAACAATTTGGCTTAGTTTTTTTTAACTACGGTGTAGTTGATCAGGATTCTTATCAAACTGAAAGCCAACAGCATATTAATGTGGCAATGGTAACGCGATTCCGAATTTCGTACAGGTGCTTTTTAAAACCAACTTCCCTTTGTCTCTGTATTAGACTATTAGTTTTTGTCTCCATCGATTTTTGCATTGTCTGGCTGTGTCTCACTTCTCTTTGTGTTTTTTGCTACTTTTTTCATATAAGTTTTACTAAAGTGCTACTTAAAAAACAAGCTTGCACAGTGCACACGTCAAAATGGTTATCCCGCAATATCAAAAAGAAATTTTTAATTCATTTACCGGAGAAATTATGTGTCATAGGAATTATAGTAAGATTTTTCCGTCCAGAATGAGGAGAATAGAAAGTCGAAGAACTTCAGGGAGATCAGGGTATGACTGGCTGAGAGATGAAACTTTGATTTGAAGTGGAGAACATGTGGGGGCGATGGATGGAAGAGCATGTTAAAATTTTCCCGGGCCTACTTGCCCGAACAACAGTTTCGCTCGAAATTTGGGGAAGGGGGCATTTGACCCTCTGGACTCCCGCCTCATACGCCTATGTTTAGATAAAAAAGGAGTGATTACGAATCGAATCAGAGATGATGTAATCGAGCAAATTTCACGAAATAAGAAGAGCATCGCATGCGATTTTATCAGAAAAATTGTCATGAATGAATGTATAGAGATATATGAAGTATTATTGCATCTGTCCTTCTCTGCCTCCTTCTCCGTCTGTTTTGATGTTCTGTCTGTCTGTCTGTCTGTCTGTCTGTCTGTCTGTCTGTCTGTCTGTCTCTCTCTCTCTCTCTCTCTCTCTCTCTCTCTCTCTCTCTCTCTCTGAGTACCTCCTTTTCGCGCATTGTCTATCTTCTATCTCTATCTCTCTGTGTGTTTCTTACATCAGTATTTTCTCAACCGAAATGGAAATGGGTGAAGCAGGCAAGAATGCCATCTGAATGCCATTTTCTTGTTGGCTGTCGAAATGAAATGAGGCAGGGAATGGCATAACCCTTTCAATCTGCCTGAATCACTTTATGATACACACATAACTATGCAGAAATGTCTGTTTCCAACAAGAATACAACCACTTTTTCCAGTATAGTTTAGGTAGGCCTACCTTCTCAGTTTCCCAGTGAAATTCTTACGTCTAGGCTGATAGATTCATTGGGATACCAACATAATTTCAGGGAATACTGACAAAGTGAAAATTTAATGTGGTAATGAGTGCATTCTTGCTTACGAAGGCAAAGACATAGCTTGTATAATATAGATTTAGAAGCCTATTTACACGGTGGCGTCCTGGGGAAAACCAGTGTTGCGAAGACACCGTGGCGAACAGACAGACAATAGCACACGTCCTTTTGCATTTCATGGTTATTAAAACGCATGATTTAAAAAAGCCTTGATTTCACTCTCCGGTTGACAGACCTCGAAGATTTTCGTAAATACTTCGCATAAAGTTAGACATGAAAAATTAAGAGAACCAATAAGAAAATAGATTTTTTTTCAACTCCAATTTAGTTCTTCAATTTCTTCTTCAATTTCAATTCTTTACTGTCCACCCTTCCATCTATGGCGAAAGCGCCAAGATATATTATAATATTTTATATAGACCTATGTGCGCGCATCAAACCTTATTAATATGCAATATTATTTTGGTACTCGTATCTCTATGAATAGAAGCTAAGGAATTATGCTGAAAAGAAATAAAGCCGAAAAGTCATAATTTTATTAATTCAACGGAAGACTGAAGCTTATTTCTTTAGAAGGACAGACACTATGTAGGCCTATGGATGGACAATTAAGAGTTGATTGGATATTTGTTTCTTACTCTTAAAAAGCATACATGAAATACAATCAAGTATTTTATTGGATATTTATTTCTCCGCGTCAACAGTAAACTTGAAATTGATAGGAAAAACAAATTACTGTGAACGATTGTCAGGAAAACAATAATGCTGAACAAGCAACACAGAATAGATCATGAGCTCTGTTTCAATCGTAGGCTACACACTAAACACTAGCGTCTTCTCACCTAGCAGATTGCTTTTAAGATCAGCTTTACTGGCCCACATTTCGATTTTTGTCTCTGCCTAGGCATAGCCTATGGCCCACATTGGGAGTGCTTGTTCCAGTTATAAGTCAGCCTGGTCAGCAGCTGATGGAGATTTGCAGGTGCCGCGCTACCGCTATTACCATCCTCCTGGAACACTAGCCTATTCACTTGCATTCAGGCCTACATACGCTGCTACAGCACTGGACCCTGTTCGGCAACAATTCTCAATTTGTCTTAAAACGCACCTTGTTAGATCAGATAGATTTATAACCATTTAATTTTGAAGTTCTTGAAAGCGCTATATTAAGTGTCTTTAAACATGCGTAGGGCCTATGCAGTATACATTGCCATTGAAAAGGACAGATGTTTCACGAGTCAAAGATGAGCGTGTAAAGCATATTGTTGCGATGCTGTTATGTTAAAATGCAACAAACGTCATATCTCTGTTTTCACCTGCAGACATCAATAGCGTCTGGCATCTAGAACTGATTTGGATTACGACCAGTTTTGCATCTCTGCTTATCTAATCTATTTGGCTGTGTACGTGGGACATCTCGTTCTAATAATTCTTCTTCTTCTGGTTCTCTGCCCCTAGGCAGGTTCGGCTGTCCAATGTCGCCACTCTTCCCTCCGCTGGGCCTTCTCCTTTAGTTTCTGATGTCCGATCTTCTTCATCAGTGTGTCCAGCAACATCTGTCGGGGTCTTCCTCTTGTTCGTTTCCCCTCCATTTGTCCTTCTAACACCGTTTTCACCAAACTGTCTCCTCTTAGCATATGCCCTATCCAATTCTTATGCCTTTCTCTGATTGTTTTTATCATTGTTCTTTCCTCTCCTACCCTTTCCAGCACTTCCTCGTTTGTTCTGTGTTCCGTCCAGCTGATCTTCTCCATTCTTCTCCACGTCCACATTTCAAACGCTTCGATTTTCTTTATGTCTTCTTTTCTCATGGTCCAGGTTTCGGAACCATACAACACCACACTCCACACCAGTGTTTTTATCATTCGTTTCTTGAGACTTCTGTTTAGCTTTCCTCGTAGTAGTTCTCCTCTTTTCGTAAATGCCTCTTTTTCCATTGCAATCCTCCTTCTGATTTCCTTATGACATTTAGCATCCGTTGTCATCAAGCTTCCCAGGTAGCAAAATTCCTTGACCTGTTCTATCCCTTTGCCTTCTATTTGAATGTCGACTGTAGTTTCTTCTCCCTTTCTGATCTTCATTACTTTTGTCTTCTTGATGTTAATTCTCATGCCATATTCAATTGACGTTGTGTTCAATCTATCCATCACTTCTTGCAACCCCTTCTGACTTCTCGCTAACATTGCCTGATCGTCCGCAAACCTCAAAGCCTTAATCCATCTTCCTCCCACCTTTATGCCTTCTTCCAGATCATCTAATGCTTCTCTGACCATTTCTTCTATATAGATGTTGAATAAAAGAGGTGATAGAGGGCAGCCCTGTCTCACTCCTCTGCCCACCTTTCCTGGTTCTGAGTACTCTCCGTCGATTCTTATTCGTACCTTCTGCCCCATGTATAAATTTCCTATCAATCTTCTGTCTCTCCAGTCTATTCCCATCCTCCTCAGTACATGTAGCAGCTTTCTCCAGTTGACTCTATCAAATGCCTTCTCGTAATCCACAAAACATATATATACGTCCTGTCCATTCTGACAACTCCTTTCTGTTAGTATCCGCAATGCTCCGATAGCGTCTCTTGTTCCCACACCCTTCCTGAAACCGAATTGGTCCTCTCCTAGTCCTCCAATTGTCTCTGTTTTTCCCAGTACTCTTTTCGCCAGTATTCTCACCATGATTTTGGATGCATGGGTGAGCAAGCTGATGGTTCTGTGTTCTTCACATGATGTTGTATTCGGTTTCTTCTTAATCGGTATGATGATTGCTTGTAGGAAGTCTTCTGGCCATACTCCCGTTGTATATATGTCCTGGCATATCTGTACTAGTTCATTCATGGCTCCTTCCTCCAGACTTTTGAGCATTTCTGCCGGTATGTCGTCTATTCCCTCCGACTTGTTGTTTTTCATTTCCCGTATGGCTGCTCGTACCTCCTCTGCCATCACCTCCGGTCCAGTGTCTTCCTCTCTCTCCTCTCGCTCAATATCTTGGATTCCTCCATCCAGATCTTCGTTTCTGTAGAGTTCTTCTACATACTCCTTCCATCTGTTTTTAACCTCATTTATTTCATTCAGTATGTTTCCCTGCTTGTCCTTGATCTCTATTCCTCCTCCTCTGCCTGGTTTCTTGTTTAGCCTTTTCACATTTTCATACACTATGTCATATCTTCCTCTTTCCTGTAGCTCTTCTAACTCCCGACATTGTTCCTCCCACCACTTTTCTCTTGCCGCTTCTGTTGTTCTTCTTAGTTTGTTGTTCAGTCTTTTGTATTGCGTCCTTGCTATTTCAGTGCTTTGATGTTTCCATTTCCTCCTTTCCTCCATTTCCTCTATCATTTCTCTCGTGATCCATGGTTTCCTAGGGAGTCTCTTCTCTTCAGTTCCTATGATGTCCTTTGCGCTCTCTATAATGTTTTCTTTCAGTCTTTTCCATCTCTCTTCTGTGTCTTCTCCATCGCCGTTTGTTAGATTCTCTTCTATTCTCTCTCCCAGCTGTTTGCTTTTCTCTATAAGGTTGTTCTTGTTCCACCTCCGTGTTCCACCTCTCTTGATGAATTTCAACTTTATCTGAGCTTTCATGATGACTAGATTGTGGTCTGTGTCTGCATCCGCCCCAGGCATCGCTCTTGCATTTTTCACACTGTTCCTGTATCTTATTCTTACCAATATGTAATCTATTTGATATCTTGCTGTATCTCCCGGTGCCTTCCACGTGTATCTTCTCCTCTTTTCATGCTGAAACCAGGTGTTTGTCAACATTAATTCTTTCCTCTCACAGAATTCTGCTAGTTTTTCTCCTCTGCTGTTCCTCTCTCCCAATCCAAATTTACCTATGCCTTTTCCCTCGGCTCCTTCTCCCACCACTGCATTCCAGTCTCCCATTAACACCAGGTAATCCGATCCCTTTGTTCTCTCCATTACTTCTTCCAGTTTCTCATACATGTTGTCTACTTCCTCCTCTTCATGTGTTGATGTTGGCATGTATACCTGGATCATGACAACATCCACTGGTTCAGCCTTTATTTTAATCTCGATCATCCTGCTTCCATACCTTTCGATTTTTACTATGGCGCTGGCCAGATGTTCCTCCACCAGTATTGCCACCCCTCCTTGGCCCCTCTCTCCGCTCGTGTGTATGATTCTTATTCCCTCACTGGTGAAGTCTCCTTCCTCCTTCCATCTTGTCTCTGCCAAACCCAGAATGTTCAAGTTTGCTCTTTTCATTTCCTTAATGACATTTGCCAGCTTCCCAGGTCTTTTCATTGTCCGTACATTCCATGTCCCCACTTTGATGTTATTTTCCTTTCCATTTTCACCTTTGATTTCTTTGGTTTTGCAGGGGTTTCGCTGGTTGACGACCGAGGAGGCCCCGCTCCCTCCCCTGCCGGGCGCGACTCTTCCCGTACAATTACGAGTTGACCCGTTAACGCCGTTAACTTGTTTCTGTAGAGACTTCATTGAACATTTTCCTCGGGATTCGTAGAGGGGTGGTCTCCCGTTGCCTTCCCCTCGGTGTTTTTAACGAGACACCATCTCCCTGCGTTGCCGAGCTCCGTCATCCGTCCTTCAGGATCTTCTCCTCTAATAATTATTATATTCTAATTAAAGCAAGATTCCTTATATATATATTTTTTCTTTCCTTCTTATCTCACAAATCCTGAAACACTAGTTGCCCGCTCGCGAATGGAGAAATAAAAAACAATGAAGATTAAGAACGATAATAATAGCATTAGCCACGTGTTTACTGGGAAGCTTAAAAGCTGAGCGCTTTTTCCCGATGATAAAAAAAATGGAGTTGGAGATCCAAGAGTCGATTAAGGAAAAGTCTGAAACAACAGACGGAAAACAACCCTTGTTTCAGATCAGGACAGTGACCCGAATCTTCCGTGAAGTATGCATTGTATGGTGCACATTAACTGTCGTCAAGTAGGCTACATCCAAGAAATTACTTCTATTGTGTCTTTTCATAACTTAATGCCTAGGGCATCAATGTAACTTAAGTTGAAATATCAATCAAAAGCCCATAACGCACAACACAACCAGGATTCTAATCCGACAGAAACCAGGCTTTGGGCTTGTCTGCTATCCGTAGACAATACAAAACTGCAAGACTAATAAAATTATGGGCCACAGCACGTGCCAGTTAGTACAATAGCCACGGAAGATACCCTACCACAAAATGTGCAATCGCCAAGGAGGATTCTCTACCACAGAGTGAACAATAGCTACGGAGTATACCATAACCCAAAAATGTACAATACCCTCAAAGCCTAATCCAAAGTTGCTTCCACCATTTATCAGAGACTAACTTTCCACTCTAATCTTGCGCAATAATTATTTCAATAGCGTTGTTTTCGCGATTCTCCAGCTATAGCCTATACCATCCATAATACCATAAACCTTTAGCAAGTCGTTCACTTACAATTGCTCTAGCGCACCATTGACGTTCCATCGCATGGTCGAGTGCACGCATTTCTGAGCTTTGAATGGATAAAGAGGTCTATATCAAACACACGACTGTTTTGATGCATTGTAGGAAACCAATTTATGGTAGCGTCAAGAGAACTGTGGAACAAAACTCATAATCCACTGGAGAATACAATCTTCACCGTAGTCAATCCGTCGATAAATCCACAAGTTTGCAATTGACATTTGACAAAGCGCCATTCACAGCCAATCTGACGACGTTATTAGTCGATCGGAATCTGTTTATATGCGGCAAAGGAAAATGATCCGATCAACGGCGTTTTATTGCTGGATAAACTACGCCAGATGTTATTGCGGTTAGGTCGCTGGGTTTGTGATTGTTTGTCGTTGATACACTGACGGCCGTACGAAGTTGCTTCTCTAGACTTGTGGCTGTTATGCTATTATATTATCTCTCATTCTGTTCCATGAAGAAATTAACCAGTGCATGGGTTGCTTTGGGAGTTTTGAATTAAGGATCGCCTCTAGGTTAAGTCGTGGTCGCTAAGTTCAATTCAGAGTTATTTTTCAGTCAATCAATAGGTCAAACGGTCAATCAGTCAATCAGTCATTCAGTATATCTGTCAGTCAGTGAGTCAGTGAGTCAATCAATCAATTGTTCTATCAATTAGTCAATCAGTCACTCACTCAATTAATCAGTCACTCAATGAATTAATCACTCTACCGATAAATCATTTAGTCAGTGAGTCATTCAGTCAATCAAACATTCAGTCAACCAGACAATCAGTCACTCAATCAGTTGTTCACAAAATCAATCAATAAAAATCAAGCAGTTAGTCAATGAGTCGACTGGCCAGCTCCGTGAATCAGTGAATCACTCATATAATCCGTAACCGCATCAATCAATAAATCATTCAATCATTCGGTAAATCAATCAATCGATAAGTGTTAAACAGACACTCAGCCAATCAATCTCTCAGCGTCAAACACAGTCGTTGAGCCAATCAATCAATCAATCAATCAATCAATCAAAGTAAAGATGCCAAAGGAGGTAAGGCGATAATATAGCTGAGATGCTATATTCATGCAACTCATCGATAGCCATTAAACGCTGACAACATTCAGCATCTCTACATCGAAGAGGTTTGGCCACTGGATGGATGGATGGATGGATGAATGGATGGATGGATAGATGGATGGATGGATGGATGGATGGATAGATGAATGGATGGATGGTGGACAGGTAGATGGAAGAGCGATGTCTTAGGTACACGGAAGAGAGCGAGTGGCGGATCACGCGGTAAAAACAGGAAACGGACAAATGGAATGGAGTATATACACATACATTAGAGCATATACATATAGCCTACATATGCATATACATATATATATACACTTATATATGTATGGATGGATGGATGTATGATATATAGGCCTATGTGTAGACAGAAGCAGAAGAAGGAACACATGTCCGCGCACATACATAAGTACATGTAGGTATAATGGTATATATGCAGACATTCCAAGATGCAATCAACATAATATTATATATATATATATAAGTGCACGCACTTATTATGTGTACATGTATATATAAACAATATGCATAGCCTATAGGCCTATGCATAGGCGTAGGGGACATTTCAACGTTGGGGGGGGCAACAATGAGACTTTTGCCCGAAAATTTGTTTTTCATCCGGCCGAAATCTTAAGAAAAATTCCCGTTACGTTTGCCCGAAAATTCTGACGACCTTTTTTTAGTCATCCGGGCAAAATCTTCTGAAATTTCACGTTACTTTTTGCTCGAAAGGTCTGACGACCATTTTTGTTCGGGCAAGTCTTATTTTTCGGGCAAGAAGACCCGGAAAAATAAAAAAAAAAAATCTAAAACTTTTAAAAGTTTTTCCGGGTCTGCTTGCCCGAAAAATCAGACTTGCCCGAAATTTGGGGGGCATTTGCCCCCCTGGACCCCCGTCTCCTACGCCTATGGGCCTATGTACATTATACATACATATACTTTCACAGTTTTCGCACATCAACGTATTCGCATAATCGGACATACACACAGACATACATTCAAGTTAAAGCATTCCATCAAACCATCGGAATGAATAAATGGACCAGACAATCCAGAAGTCAATCAATCAGTCAGTCAATCATCGATTTTAAGCGTACACTCAAGTACAGTAACTCAATCAATCATTACACAAATCATCATTATTCGAAACAGAAGTTGATTTTAAAGACCAACAAATATAGCCTAAGTAAAAATATAATTATAGATAGGGGTCTACATCAGTTTATGCAAGGCCAGTGACCAGCAGTTCAAATTTAACAATAGGTAAGTTCCCCCACCGCAAGAATCGTGGCTTCGTGGAGTTGTCGAGACGACAGTAGCCTCAGCTTCAAGGAAGAATGCAGCGCTCGTGAATAAGCTGGTGCCCCGCGCTTGGCTTTCGAATAGCGCTTTAGAAATCTGAAGATTACGAAAACGAAAAAAGAAGCCTACAGTATATGAAAAGAGCCTATGATGATTGACTCCGAAATCAATTAAAACCTACGCTATGATTTAATTTCAGATTACTTTTGGCCACGCAACATCGCACGCAATGAAAAGAACTTACCATTCAAAAGTGAAAGCCCCAAGTTGAACGTGAAGCTATAGATTTCACATAGGTGCTAAAGATCTAACGTGATAAAATGTGTGCAATGTGCACACAGGAAATGACACATGTTTTTTTATTATTATTATGTACACACACTCACGCAATATTTAATACACTTTAGTCTGTAAATATTGAATCGCTGCCAGATCTGTGTGTGCGTATATGTTGAAAGCTTATCGTAAAAAGTCTTGACGATCGGAGTCGTGACGACGACCAGCATAGGCAGAGGGTGGATCGAAACGTGCTGCTGTCGTGTAGCTATGTTTTACCGGTTGAGGTGGAATTGCTCTCAAGAGACTCTGTCCAATTGCAAATAGACACTGCGCAAGCACACAGAAGGTTAGCGGATGATGATGATGATGACGATGATGATGATGATGACGACGACGATGATGATGATGATGATGACGACGATGATGATGACGATGATGATGATGATGATGATGATGACGACGACGACGATGAGGATGATGATGATGATGATGATGATGATGATGATGATGATGATGTTGATGATGATGATGATGATGATGATGATGATGATGATGATGATGATGATGATGATGATGATGATGATGATATGATGATGATATGATGATGACGATGACGATGACGATGATGATGATGATGATGATGATGATGATGATGATGATGATGATGATGATGATGATGATGATGATGATGATGATATGATGATGATATGATGATGACGATGATGATGATGATGATGATGATGATGATGATGATGATGATGATGATGATGATGATGATGATGATGATGATGATGATGATGATGATGATGATGATGATGATGATGATGATGATGATGATGATGAAAAAACACCATCACCAGCAAAGACTATGTGACGTCTCCTTCTACTGGGCTGAAGAAAATCGACTTTCTGCACAACACGCGCTCCGAAAAATAACGACCACAAGCAGTATTATAGGCACAGCGCCGTTGCGGGTGAAGCATGTTATGCGTGCATTTGAATATCAGTCAAATCTAAGGAAAAAGCATGTGTCTAGATGGTTTATTTATCGTTTCTTTCTTTTCATGTCGGTTCCCAATTAAACTGTGATCAGCCACCAGCTTATAAAAACAGAATACTAACAATTATTATTGTTATTACTTTTCTTTATTGCCATTAGGTACTTTCTTTCTCCCAGGGTTTTAGAAATTATAAAGTGGTTCGTCTGAAACGGCTGCCCATTTTCCGTGTTATTATTATTGTTAGTACTAAGTAGTGGTATTATTATTATTTATTATTTATTATTATCAGTACTACTAATACTTCTTCTACAACTACTACTAGCCTACTACTACTAATAATATTAGTAATACTATAATTATTATTACTATAATTATTAATTTATTATCATCATTATTATTATCTACGATTCAACATAAAATAAGCCATTGAAATGATGGAAACAACAATTAGGGCCTACATGAATATATTAGACAACGTTCTTTAAAACATCGTTGCATTCGAGATGCATGTTTATTGTTTAACTGTCCGGTAGCTAAGTCAAGCGCCTTCGTTAGGTCATTGTACGGCGCTATATAAATAGTTCATATAAATATACATGTATAATTATAGCAGCGACTGTATTGTTATGCTGCTTTCCGTTGCTTCTTAATGTCTTGCGCTAACATTGCATTTCTATTGCATTGCGATCATAGCAATATTATTGCATCGCAATGCAATAAAATGCAATATTATTATTATTGCATCGTAGTGTACTCAATCAAATGGCGATGCAATGCACAATTATTAAGGTGTCTATCGATGGCGCTGACTTCAAGCGAGATATTATCCGAGCAATAAAAGGTAGCAGGTGTCGAGCTATAGATATAGTAAACCATGATGAACACACACACACACATTCGGTACATTTATATATACATACATATTTATAAATACATATATATATATATATGGACGTCTTCGTTTACGCCACCTGTATCTACTTTTGCTGCTGCTGCTGCCAAATCAAGCCGCATCTTCTTTGTGCTCAGCATCGAGACCCAGGTGAAAATGATGGCGACTGCAGCAGCAGGAGACGCGGAAGCACCAAGCAGCATCAGCAGCAGTAGCACCAGCACCAGCAGCAGCAGCAGCAGCAGCTTCCTTTCCGCTTCTGCCAATCATTGTCGTATACATTCAAGACACGCTACAACATGTGATGGACGATACATCCTTAAGATGACACACTGCAATCGTCTGCGTTGCAAGCGACAGTTTGTCGGTCAACTAATAATTCATAATTTATGCTTAGGCTTATTATTTGAAGCATTGGGAATGTTTGAAAGTCTTGTGATTAGAAGTCGATCAATATTTCAATCAATCAGTCAATAAATCAATCAATTAGTCAATCAGTTAGTCATTCAGTCAATCAAATCAATCAATCAGTCAGTCAGTCAATGAATCAATCAGTCAGTTAATCAATCAGTCAGTCAATCAATCAATTAATTTATTTGAAGTAATTAAGCTGACATAGTCGCAACTTAAACACAGAATGGTGTTCAGGGCATTTTGAAGACAATACAAATATACAGCATGTTAGCAGATGTGCTTAAAATTAAATGCTTATAAAGAAGTCAAGAAACATGGTTACGGTGATCTTTACTGTTACAGGCAAAGTGTAAAGAAGTCGTGTGTTCTAGCTCGAAGATTATACTATCAAGAGTTTCAAATCCATAAGCGCATGAATTTACTTAGAATGTCGACTCCACAGATTATGTCCCTATATGAATTTTACATGCAGCGAATATCATGACTCCATATAATTAGCCTACTATTGGTGAGATGTGGATCAGACGGTGAGGCAGAGGACTAGCCAAGTGACCATCGTCCGCTGATGTGGAGGCTAAGCAAATAAAATCGCTAGAAACTGCATGCCTACCTACTTTGCTAAAGGAACTGAACTTTGTCTCCCTCTCCTCCTCCTCCTCCTCCTCATCCACTTTCTACTTCTTATCCTCGTCCTCATTCTTCTCTTTCTTCTCCTCTTCTTCCATGTCTTTTCCTATTCAACCAACTCTTCCTCCTGTTTCTTCTTCTAATTTTGTTTCTTCGTCTTCTCTTCTCCTTCGAATTTCTCTTTTTATTCTTCTCCGCATCCTCCTCCTCCTTCTCCTCCTCCTCATACACCACTCCTCCTTTTCCTCCTTCTCCTCCTGTTCTTTCTGCTCTCCTTCTTCTCCTTCTTCCTCTTAATATAAGCTTAATCGTAGGCCTCGTAATTCATAAGCGCCTCATAAAAGCCAATTCGTGGAAATCAGCGGGCGCTATATAAGATCCGGGCTATTTGGTCCAATTTGGGGCCAGGTTGGAATAAACAGTGACGTTAAACAATATAAGGAACACCTGTGGTGCAGATGGACGAATATATTGCTTAAAATGGACTATACAGAATAATTTCCATGCAAGGGAGTTTTTGATCTATTCTAGGCCTACATGTAGACCTACATGTTTGTTTGTATGCGCACTTGCTATAGCGCCCCTTCAAGCTCTCTCTACTCAGAGGCGCTCCCGAATGCAGAGCGGACACAGCGTCGGAGTTTCACGCCGAAGCGCTGAGCAATTGTGAGTGAAGGACTTGCTCAAGGTCCCTACACAGCGGCTTGAGTTGGATTCGAACCTACAACCCTCCGGCTGCAAGGCAACAAACATACCCTATACACCACCGCGTCCCACAATGTTTAAGTCCGTGAGGAATCATAATTATGTAAGCCTACTTTGGGGCATAAACAATAACAATACTCTTCCACTCTGACTCTCTGGCAACCTAGCTCGGACCTGACTGTCAGTTTGGGCAACCACTCCGACTCGTGAATAAACTGGTGCCCACTGCTGTGCGAGGTCTTTCCAGCGGCGCCTGCAAATTCGAGTTTGCGATTATGATCACTGGCTTGCATGCCAGGACGCCAGCAATCGCTAACTGCAAGTTTCATATATTTTTGTGGATTATGTCTATACTTGACGATTTTGTTGTTCAGCCATCTCAGACAAAAGGAACTTGCGACAACGACAACATCAACACGATGATGACGCATTGCAATTTCGTCATCACACGCAGAAGCAAAGTATATACTTGTTGTCGTCGTCGTGCTTAATATCGTTGAGCAATATAATCCGTCAACGTCAGAGCGAGTGGCGGTGTGTCGTGTAAAACCCTTCACTGTGTTCCGACGCATGCAGACGTGTTTAATAAATGCGAAAGGTCGTTTTTGCACGACCTTTGATCTTTTGAATATCTGTCAACATGCGCTGCAGGCCTGACACTGTGTATTCACCGCACTATAGCTGACCAACATAGGCGTAGGACTATATTATATACATGCAGCGACATCGGCATTCGGCAATAGCTCGTCAGGCTCGACGTTATTGCTATGGGCTCAGTCGGACATCGCCGGATCTGAAAACTATGAGATCCGCCAATTAAATGTGGTACTGCAACAATGATCGATCATATACAATACCTTAATATAATCAACGCTCGTTAATAAGCTGGTGCCCCGCACTTGGTCTACGAGTGACGCTTTAGAAGTTCGGAGATAACGATTACTCAATTAGGCTACCTCGTTTTACATAATTATCTCACGCTTATTCGAATAACATAAAATTATGTCCAAATAAGTATAGGTTATCGGTTATAGAATCGATGTAAGTCTGCGGAGCCTGATAATGCCCTGATCTGTAATCCCTGCAGTGATGGGATTGAATCCATACAATCCTGAGGCTGTTGTCAATGGAATGTCCAAAAATCAGAGTAAGACGAAGAAACGCATAATTTTGGTGCGTAAATATTATTAAGGCAGCAATGTGTTGCAGGTCATCGTACAAAAATGGAAACTACGTGTATAAGAGATGTTCTAGAACGAGAGTCTTGCTATCAAGACTTGAAACCTCAAGAGTCAAGGCCAAGACTTTGAACATGAAGACCAAGACCATTGGTCTCAGGGTCAAGGCCAAGGCTATTAGAAACGAACTGGAGTGCGGTCGAAATCAAGACATTGGTGGGCAGTGGTGGCGAGGACTACAAGACTGAATAGGCTAACGAAACACAACAGACGGATTTGACCTATACAGTTTGACAGGAAACGTAAAGAAGATTATTCATTTATTCATTCATTCCGAAAATGTACATAGCCCAGACTAGCCCTCTTCAAGTAGCCTACTCAGAGGCGCTCGCAAAAATATGCAAAATGCTCATTTGGATTCATGTTGTGCCTATAGCCTACCACCCGACTGAATGTGCTGCTCAAAAATTAATTTATCCAATTATTTGTGAGATTTTTGGACCCAGTCGCATAAGGTTGAGTCGTAAGCATCACATCGACATTACAGGAACTATGCAAAGAAAATTGCGGAAAGATATTTCTACCCTTCTGACAAGGGGAATTTTGCACCCTGCTAAGGGAAAAGCTGAGAATGCAAATGGCGCAAAATGGCCGCATGCTAGACTGGGTAATGGACGGCTATAGAGTCAGTCGACAAGCAAAATAATAATCATTCTCATATAGAGAATAAATTGATTTTGTCAGTGCTTTCATTATGTCATCATCACTTCATCATATTCTACACAATTCAATTTCATCGTCAATGCTGAGGACATCTGTGACTCAACCAACTGTATATGCGGCAACCAACGTTGTTTCTAAAGCATACGCAGATACATGTATGCAGTATTATAAGCACTAATGTCTGACGATAAACTTAGCCTACTGTTATTAATATCGCAAAAACGAATATCGTTAATAATAATAATAATATTAATATTGATATTAATTTCATCATCATCATCATCGTCATCATCATCATCGTCGTCGTCATCATCATCATCATCATCATCATCATCATCATCGTCGTCATCATCGTCATCGTCATCGTCATCGCTGTCATCATCATCATCATCATCTTTATCTTTACGGCCATAAAACTGGGAATCACAATTTAACGCAAGCTTTGCTGAACAGGAAGTTAGTGCAAATAGTCATGGCATGTGCCGTATAGGCAATAGAGCGTGCATAAAAGAAACCTGGTCATGGCATGAACATTGAACAACACCGACATACAGAAGTGCAAGGACTGAAGAACCATTTCCGGTAACTATGGTGCATCAGCGGCCAGGGGCCATCTTCTTCCCTTGCTTTGACCGTTTTTATGGAACCATCATGCCATTGATATTCGCTTGCTTGCGCTTCTGCTGCTGACGTGCAATAAACTTTGTCCCTGCTAAGCTCGAAGACGCGTCAGCACCTGCAAGTCTTGACGACAGAGATTTATAGAGTGAAGAGATCTAGGGAAGCGCAGTTTTATGGCATGACCTATTACAGCTTCAATGTAAGTAAAGGCTGCTGTTAATAATAGCTTGAGAATCAGTGGAATTAATCATCGGAGAAATCTTCCTGAAGATCAAATGTAGGGCCTATGCGTAGTAAACTGGTTTAATTCATATTCTGATCAACAGACTTAAGTTAGCTCCTGTAGTTGGTCATTAGCCACCATGCAATGGAAAGGCACCATATATACAGGGTGCGGCCAAAAAAAAGACCCCCTAAGATTTTTGCCAATATCTTGACTAAAAGTGAGAATTTTGAAATTAAATTTTACAGTCTTAAAGACAATTCATATTTACACCAGATGGCCAGATTTCATTAAAATATTTCGAACACAACAAAAGTTACACCACTTATAGTAAGGTCACCCACCGTTTTTTGACGATTCAAAAACGCGACGCAACAAAAAGTAAAAATAAAACAATCTAATTATTTTGGCCAATATCTTGGCCAAAAGTAAGAATATCGAAATGAAATTTTACAGGCTTAAAGACAATTCATATCTGCACATGATGGTCAGATTTCATCAAAATATTTCAAAGAGAATAAAAGTTATACCACTTTTAGGGAGGCCACCCACCGTTTTCTGACGATTCAAAGGCGAAATGCAACAAAAAGTAACAAAAAACACGATTTTTTCTCATTTCAAATAATATTGTTATCAAATAGCCTTAATCTTCCCAGATAATCATTATAATTACTATTTTAAAAAATAAACAGGGTACCAGCGTAGCTGCGCGTCACTGAGAAGTCACTTAGAAAGATGACAATCAAATTGGTAAATAAAGAATCTGTCAGATTAATCAACACGTCCATCAAGAACTTTGCAAAGAGACTCAAAGAGAAGTGTTTGCACTGGTGGTGGGCACATTGCACACAAGTTGTGAAGCACTACCAAGTTCATTTGACAACAGTTATTTGAGATGAGATCTTGAGACTTAATAAAATCGTGTTTTTGTTACTTTTTGTTGCGTTTCGTTTCTGAATCGTCAAAAAACGGTGGGTGGTCTTACTAAAAGTGGTATAACTTTTGTTGTGTATGACCTATTTTGATTAAATCTGCCCATCATGTGTAAATATGAATTGTATTTAGGCCTGTAAAATTTCATCTGGAAATTCTTACTTTTCGCCAAGATATTGGCCAAAAACCTAGTTTTTGATGTGCTTCGTTTTTGAATCGTCAAAAAACGATGGGTGACCTTCCTAAAAGTGGCATAACTTTTGTTCAGTTTGAAATATTTTGATCAAATCTGCCCATCACGTGTAAATATGAATTGTCTTTAAGACTGTAAAATTTCATCTGGAAATTCTTACTTTTGGCCAAGATATTTCCAAAAAACCAAGGGGGGTCTTTTTTTGCCGCACCCTGTAGGCCCTTATATGTTTAGTTACATTGCATTACATATTACACAGTAAGAGAAAGACAACTGATGAAAACTACATCTATGGTTTTAGCAACGCAGATACAGATTTTCGTTTTTGACGGAGCTTTGGCTTACGATTGCAACTTATTTGGCGGTCCTTGTTGCGTCTATAGCTCGTCTATCTTCATGACCTCTGTTGCCCTACACGGATTGCACTGAGTCGTTGCTCTCTTCGCTCTATTGAGCAAGGTGTGCTCATCGCCCCTTTCCCAGCATCATCATTAAGCAGAATCGTTCCTTCTCAGTGGTTGGCCCTCGCTTTGAAATGGACTCTCTTTGGTACTGCGCTTGTTCCCCAGGGTTAATTCTGCGAGTCTCTCTACGCGCATCTCAAAAACTATCATCTTTAACCGTGCTGGGTTCGGGGAGCGCTTCTGAGTAGTCGCTTTCAAGGCGCTCTATATAAATCCTCGCAATGATTGAATGAATGAGTCGTTCATTAATGTGATCTAAGAACTGAAGTGCTCTTCGCAGAGCGTTCGAAATACTTCACGTCCTTAATTAACGACATTAATCTGATAATTAATTAATCTGATTGCCTACCGCTGATGATGACTGATCACATCTTCAGGCAAGACCCACCACACCACCACTGTCGAAATCTTCGGGGTTACGACGAGGTTCACAAAGCTGGAAAATATCAAACGACCTGAACGCCTCCAACCGTCTTTCCACAGCAGCAGCACGATGAGGAGATGAACGCGGTGGCGGCGGAGGTGATCTCTGTCGCGGGCGGTGTTACCATGATCCGAATAAAGAGTCTCTCATCTGACACTGACACCAGTCGAATTGACACCGACGAGAATTACGACAATGACGACGGGTGTCAGACAACGACTGTCAGGCAAGTGTGTTGTCAGTGCGATGGATGCCTGCCACCTATTATTATTATAGCGCCAGTCGACCGACGAAGGAAGGGTCTGAGGGCGGATGGATGGATGGATGGACGATGAAGGCTCGACGCACTTGACTAGAGGGAAAAATCAATATGCAGGCAGTCCAAGTGAATGTCGT
Organism: Lumbricus rubellus; assembly: GCA_945859605.1. Classification (NCBI taxonomy): domain Eukaryota; kingdom Metazoa; phylum Annelida; class Clitellata; order Crassiclitellata; family Lumbricidae; genus Lumbricus; species Lumbricus rubellus. The sequence goes on from OX243819.1 coordinate 9,232,861, forward strand.
CTACTGTATAGTTGTAGTTGTGTTGGTCACCGCCGCCACCGTTGTAGCTTCCAGGGTAATACGTACGTGCGACAATCCTAACTCAAACAAACCGACCGCTTGTTGTTCATTATAGTAGGGCCTCAGTGTATTCACGAGAGCTGCTGCGTCTGAAGGAGTCGTCGTGCAGTGGTAAATCATATTACAGAGATAAGATCAGCTAAGACTAAATAAGATAAGATTTTAACAGATTACAGATTAGGTTCAGACACGAGAAGATTAATTTTGTACATAGCCTACTAGTCGAAAATCTATTTCGTATCAACTCTTGAAGAAGAATGATCTCACAGCTTGTTTGTTTGTTTGTATATATGTGCACTTGTTATAGCGCCCCTTCAAGCTCTTTCTACTCAGAGGCGCTCCCGAATGCAGAGCGGACACTGCATCGGAGTTTCACACCGAAGCGCTGAGCAATTGTGAATGAAAGACTTGCCCAAGGTCCTTACGCAGCGAGGTGGATTCGAACCTCGAACCTTCCGGCTTCAAGGCAACGACGCCACCACTACACCACTGTGCCCAACAATCTATTGACTCCACACACAAAGTTCGTCGTCTACGAAGCCCTGCAATCTAGCTTGCAATATTATTGCAATAAATGCAGCACCGCAAATTCTTCTCGCCTGTCAGAACTGAGAGCGTCCACTCGATCATCATGACGACATTTTTAATTATCAGCGCATCAGGTCGACTTCTTCTCTCCAAAAATCACTTCAAACACTGACAAAGTTCAGCAGAAGTAGCCTCAGTTTAACGGCAATGTGTGATAGCAAAGATCCTTAGCGTCGCCCTCCTCCTTCTGAAAGACTTGGGACTGGCACTCCCTGAGTAAGAACAGGAAATGAGTTTGTACAGTGACGTGGTTCATACTATCCATGCATACTCCGCCATGTCCGTTTTCAGATATTGCCAGTTCAAAGTCTGGATATAGAAGGAGGGTGATGCCAGGTCTGTCGAAATAGGGAAGAGGGGCAAATGTTGAAGGCTCGACGACTTTTAGTCGAGGGCTTGGTGGTTATGGTGGTCTATAATTACACAAAGTTAATGATTTATTCGGTTTTAAATAATGTCATATCACTGACACTTAACTGCAATCAGTTCAAACTTCAAAATAACATTAAAATAAAATGATTAAGCTTATTATTGTATACAAATATCATATCCTCAGTCATATCAGCACTTTTATTAGCCTATCTAAATTTTTCTATAGAATTGTTTTCTCATAAAGTCTTAGAATAGTTCAGGTCGCTTTAGGCATAATATGACGTATATTATACTGCTCTGCCTGGGGCCCGGAATTTCACTCTTTCGCCCTGGGCGACGCAAAGCCACATATACATAGACCAATGCAATGTTTGTGACCCAGCCTCGTTAAAACGAGGCTAACACGTCAACGTAAATTGGTGTCACCGACTTTATCAATCTGGTAGCGCACAAGCAAATAGACGAGAAAGAAAAGATTTTAGCGGGTCTTGTCATCTGCAGCAGTGTTCCTACACAAAAATCAGTGAATATAATCATCTACACCGCCCTGTCACTTAAAATCAGCGGATAATATAGCGGTTTGAATCCATAGCTAGCCTTAGGCAATGCACTAAATGTCCAACAGAGCAAATGTCGTCGATTTTACGGCACCGATGACTTTTTGGAAGCGATTTTTGAATTGGAATTGACGGCAATGCCAAGAATGGGAAAAGTCAGCGGACCTGATGTAAGTTGATGTTGTCAATATTGAACTGGATGCCTTGGGGCTTGGGCAGATTATAACAGAAGACGTACATGTAGCTAACAGGTCAGAAGAAAATATACTAAAGGTGTGTGAAGTTGATGCAGATTAGGCCTAATATTTGATCCACTGACGCTCCTGAGTAACATTGCGGTCTTTAAACATCGTTGAATTGTTTTTTCTCGACTCGTGCTGACAAATGCGGGGGCTTGTAGCCTTGTACGGTCGGCCCTACCTGTTGTTTGTGACAGCGGATACTATATATTGTATGTCTTAGACTGGCTGCCACTTCTAAGACGTTTCGTCGGTTCGTCTCAGCTTCCGACTCTGACCTTTCCATCGATGTCGTCTGTCGCGTTTCGTCTTCCAGATAAACGTCGTCGGCGTCGGCGTCAGTTTTCCTGAGATTAAATTGGATCACGCGGCGGCATCGTCAGGTAACACTATCGTCTGGTAACACTATCGTCAGGTAACACTATCGTCAGGTAACACTATCGTCAGGTAACACTATCGTCTGGTAACACTATCGTCAGGTAACACTATCGTCAGGTAACACTATCTTCAGGTAACACTATCGTCAGGTAACACTATCGTCAGGTAACACTATCGTCAGGTAACACTATCGTCAGGTAACACTATCGTCAGGTAACACTATCGTCAGGTAACACTATCGTCAGGTAACACTATCGTCAGGTAACACTATCGTCAGGTAACACTGTCGTCTGGTAACACTATCGTCAGGTAACACTGTCGTCAGGTAACACTATCG
>OX243819.1:9235591-9240591 GCA_945859605.1 Lumbricus rubellus
GGCTGGCATTTGGACGGCTTTTATTCTGATCAATCTATATGCAGCCTAATTATAATGAATGGATGCTAATTAGTTCTGTGGGCGATTTACCAAGTGGTATAGCATTGGGAGTTTAGAAGCTACGCTTGTAGTCCATAGATTTCGTCGGTAAAAGAGACCCCGACGAGATATTGAACAGCTCGATAACGATAAGGACCTACTCGAGTCCACGGCCATTGTCCAATTAACGTGTTGTGACATTTGCACAGGTCTTGTATTAGAAAAATAAGTTTGTTTATCACCTTTAAATAGAAACTTTCTTTCTTTGTCCTCCTCCTCTTTTTCCTCCTACTCCTCCTTCTATTTTCTTCTGCTTTCCCCTCCTCTTCCAACTCCTCTTTTTCATCGTCTTCCCTTCCTCTTCCTCCTTCGTCATCATTTTCCTCCATGCTTCTCTCGTTCGTGCTCTTCATCCTCATTTTATCTTGACCTGTTGTTGCTTTTCTCTAAAGGCCAAGAGTGGCACACCAAACAAATTCTACATGCATATGCCCTGTGGTCTGTCCTTGCGTAGTCTACATAATTGTAAGAAACCTGTTGATGTTTTCTTTACTTTTAACTTTTCCAAATGTATCCATTGTATCGTCATGAAGATATTAGCTTTAAGTCTATAATATATCTGTCGTCGCAATTTAAATCTTTGCCTTTATAAAGCAGAAGCAAGATACCAACGGTAGACCTATCTGTCTGCTTATCTGTCTCTGTCTCTGTTTCTCTCTTTATATATTTTCTTGACATCTCTCTTTTCTTTTATCGTCTAGTCTACATGCCTATTTGCCTACTCTCTGCTCGCTTTCTTTTCTGGCAAGTCTCTCTTTTCTCTTATTTATTTCTGCCATTTCTTTTTCCGGTCTCTCATTCTCTCACTAATGCTCTGTCAATCTCTTTTAATGATGGCTAGGGTAGAGCCGAATAGACGACCTAAGATACAAGTAAATCTCCGATTCTGGTCGCAATCTGAAAACTTGACAAACGAATCTAATAAAACATAATGATTCCTCTTATAAACGAGCGAACAAGATGCAGTCAGGATCCTGGACTCACGCACCGACAGTCAGAAACATCCAGAAACAGACAGACAGAGACATTAACAGAGAGACTGCAGCTACAGACAGGGACATAAGTAGATACAGAAAAAGATAATGATATAAATTGAGATTTAGAAATGCTGGAAGTCGCATATAGAAACAGACTTTTAAAAATGTAGGCATATTTATAGACGAGAAGAAAAAGATGAAAAGAAGGCATAAAGGAAAGAATGGAAGAAAGCAGGAATAATACAAAGGAGAAAATAGAAAAATAGAGTCATATAGGGAAATTAGAAAGACCTAAGACCTAAGTGAATAGAGAAAGAAAATCTTTTCCATCTGCCGTTGCTCATGCAATAGTTAATCATACATTGAGGAAACATTTCCTTGATTGGAGTCCGATCAACTTTCAGAATTTAGACTCAACTCAACTTAACTCTCATGCCTAAATTCTTGAGTCGTGTGCAAACTCACGTGTCCTCCAACTCGCGAATCTCAACATTTCAGTTTCGTTCAATATAATCTATAGGCCTACTGAACGAAACCATGCATTTAGCGCCGCCAGCTATATTGGCGAACACAATTGCAACAGGTCGTGACAGGGTCATTGTAGTTATTCAGCAGGTCGGAGAAATTAAATCTAAAGCAAATATTACAAATTCCAAAGAATTTTTGTCAGGTCACAAGGCAAGGAGGAGGTCAAGTAGAATAGTAAAGTCAGCACATGGCGGCGACACAGTCAGCATTGTAGGGCCTACTCTACGTTGTCTACAGTCTAAGGGAAAGGGTGAAATAAGTCAAAATCCGCCTCGGCGTTGATAAAGAGGTGGCCACATTATTAGTTTGCGAAGTTCTAGCGATGCAGACTCAGGATGAGAATTTTCGGGGGTCGTGGGGTTGAACCCTAGTCTTTTCTAGAACCCCATGTATAAAACCCCAGTCTTCATTGCACACCCCAACTGACCCCAAGGCCACATCAATCAACATCTGACCCCATAAGATATTTTTCGGCAGTTATTCTCGTCTACTGTGCAGACTCGCATGCTTCGAATAAAGCTGTGGAGATGCAATTTATAGATCGGTGCTGCAGCTGATTCCCACCGCCGGGGGCTGTACTTGGGCTGACAACGACGACGACGATAACGACGACGACGATGACAACGACGACGATGACGACGACGATGACGACGTCGATGATGACAACGACGACGACGACGACAACGACGATGACAACGACGACGACGACGACAACGACGACGATGACAACGACGACGACGACGACAACGACGACGATGACAACGACGACGACGACGACAACGACGACGATGACAACGACGACGACGACGACAACGACGACGATGACAACGACGATGAAAGGCGATTAAGGCTGCAGAACGTTTTTCACTAATTAGCATGTGTTTGATTAACCCTATCGCGTGTTGCTTCGCCACCTAAGCCAAGGCCAAAAGATACAGAGATATACATAGACACACGAAACAGATAGAGAGACATAGCATTAGACAGCATGCAAATAGGCCCTACACTTAGACTAACACAGGCAGACGAACAGAGGCACGCAAAACATAGACAGACGCGTACACATTTTAGACAGCAAAAAGGTTTAGAACGAGATATTAAAAAAGATAATATATAATATATATAATTATAATATATACATATATAGGCTAATCATATATATATATATATATATATATATATAGGCAGAGGGTGAAGGACATAACTATTATACTGCAAACTGACGCGCAGACAACGATGGAAAGACGAACAATTAATCTTACCTGGCGATTCGCATAGCGACGTTGTGACAAAATGGAGCATCCCCTAATAATTGTATCCCCCAGATGAAGAGAAGTCCCCCAGATGAAAAGCCACGTCCGCGCATTTTTATTTTTGCAAATTAACTTCCATTTGTTTTGTCATCAACAATGACACTGACTGTGGTATGTTTGTTCCTAAGTAATTTTGTTTGCTTGGTTTTAGAGCACTTAGAACACTTAAGAACACTTAAGAACACTTATGAACACTTAAGAACACTTAAGAATATTTAAGAACACTTAAGAGTCACTAACTAAATTCGAATTGCCTTTCTCTGAACATTGCTTAGGGCACTTAAAACAATTAGAGTCACTTTAAATTTTGATTGCGGCATAAAATTCTCAATTACATGCATTTATCAAAAATTGGGATAGAATGGTTTATCCCCCCGGATGCTCTATACCCGGAATATTCCATCACCCGGATAGCTTTTAGGGTCAAAATAGAATATCCCGTGACACCGTCACATGCAAGGGAATGCGATATATTCGCTGTAAGTGATGTTCAAGTCAAAAGTCAGAATCGATCAAGAAAACCAGATCGAATTTCATACGAGATGAAGAAGACGGTCTACGGCATTTATGATCCAATCTAATCTAACCCCATAATGATTTCCACATACACTGTGCCCCATAAAAAAAACACACCAAAAAACTCTTCAAAAATCTTCTATAAAACTAAGCCAATTGTAATAAAAGTTTGTAGGCCTACGTTGTTTCTCAAATAATTTTGCCACAAAATATTTTACATTTTACTTACTCACATAAGTGGTTGCTGTTGGAGGCAGTGACGCAGACTAGGCGTGTTTGGAAACATTTAAACAGAGATTAGTAACTTATAGGACAGCGCCCCAGCACATCGCGCAAAGGACACCATTGCGTTGCTGCGACGTGAAACACCAAGCTTCATTGGACCGGAACTCTGGCCAGCAAACTCACCAGACCTCAATCCCGTTGGCTACAGAATTTGGGGTCTAATACAGGAACGCGTCCACCAGACAGCAATACGGGACATCAACGAGTTGAAGGAGCGCCTCATCGTTGTGTGGGCACAGTTGAAGCAGAATGTCATTGACAAAGCTATTGAACAGTAGCGGCCAAGGCTGAGAGCATGCGTTCAAGCTAAGGGACATCACTTCGAACATCTTCTTAAATGAAACATTACTTTTTCTTATTTAACATTAGACTTACATGCGTTTCATGACAAAGTCTTTTGGTGTTTTTTTTATGGGGCACAGTGTATATATATGTAATTATATATATTATATATAATTATATATATAATTATATCGCCAGAGACATAGGGCATATATATAATTATATATATTATATCTACCGTTGGTCGCTTCCAACGCTTCGACTGATATCTTCAATTCATTGGAAAAGCCAGGTAGAAATCGTCGCCAGATCAGAGAAACGAGAAGACACGAACATCAGTAAAGCAAAAAGGATCAAATGCGTATCAGCCACGATAGGCCAGGCTAATGGACAGATACATGTATATATATCTAGGCTACAGCCAGGCTGAGATACAGATATTATACGGGTATACAGGCATGTAAGTTGAGACACTGGTATATAGACAGGCGGAATATTGATGTGAGGGCATAACGTAGAAAATTAAGACTTCAAAGCAGATTAGAGAGAGACATGAAACAGATAGGCTCTACACAGTGTTGGACACAGATGAACAGATGATCAATGCTGGTTTAAATGATTGTGGATAGGCTACAGCCCGCTACATCACATTAAGCTGTATGTAACGCGATGACAACTCAAAACGTCAAACTAAAAAGCTGTGTCATCTCAAAGCGCTAAATTCAAAAACGGTATTATAAACTCAAGGCGTTAAATGGCAAAAGCAATTATTGTGCTTGGTTTAAGTACCGGTACACAGTACTGCCCTGATTTTAAACACGAAACTCCCAGAGCAAGAAAATAAGCTAGAACACACACCTCTGATGAGTTTTCCGTGAAAAGGCGCAGAAACAGTTTTCATAATTGAAGCATATTATATGCCCTAAGGCAACACAGACCTTTGTTATCTAAATCTAAAATTACTGACAATTACTTATAACAATTGTTCTTCACAAATGAA
>OX243819.1:9245591-9398091 GCA_945859605.1 Lumbricus rubellus
ATGGTCGGGTGGTGACTGAGCAGCCGCGAGATGGCGTTTGCCACGCTTTCCGGCGACTCAAAATCCTCGTAGCCGCCGCTCACATCGAGATTCAGAATAAGCGAAGTCAGGTTGACGGCGGGAAGAAGTATTTCGTCCAGTTCCAGTATGTGTTGGTGAAAACCCTCGTAGATTCTTATCGCACAGGTTTTTACGAACTGCAAAATGAAGTTTTTTCAAACCGCTTTACAAAATTATATGCAGCAAACCCAACATGGGGGAAAAGAGTGACACTGCCCCCTCCACCCTGGAAAGTTGACTCCAGCTATTTTCTAACTTTTGGTTTTTAACTAATTTCTTTACACTATGGTAGGCTACCTATGCTCTATGGTACTAATGATACCTGTCCTAGGCACGACGTTAAACTGCATCCATCCTCCGCCACAGGGTACCAACAACGTCCCTGTGCCGGTCCTAAGCCCGGACAAAGGAGGGAGGTGCTCGTGGATAAGCTGGTGCTCCGTGCCTGGCTTTCGAGTGGCGCTTTAGAAGTTTGGAGATTACGATTACGAACTCTTACCTTGGGGTTTATTTCAGTGAATAGAGTTGCTATGTCAAAGAGAGTGACATTCTCAATGCAAATCTCAGTTAGTCGGATTTCAATCGGACTTTTTTGTCTTTTAAACTTGCGCAGTGTCGTGATAACGTTGCGAAAAGCTCGCTTTGTTCTGACTTCAAGGCCGGTCGTTATAACGTCTGAATAAAAGAGAAAATGTTCATTTATTTATTTATTTTGATAATTATTTTATACATTAGTTCTAATCAATTTATTTATTTATTTTGTTAATCAGTTCTAATCAATTTAGCCTATTTATTTATTCGGAGCCTTCATGTAGCGCTCCTTCGAATCTATCTACCAAGAAAAGTGCCAACATAAGACAGTTTAAGTCCAGAATAGAACATGATGGAGTGACCCCATGGCCACACTTACACATGTACATGTAGGTGAAGTAGGCCTATATACCAGAAGACGCCCATTCCAGGTGGCACGGCCAGCGAACGAGAAAGCTCGGTGCTGCCTGGTGAAGGTCTGCGAGCGAGGGACAAGAAGCTCAGCTTGAACAGATGAACGAAGGGAGCATCAGCGTTGGACATTCAAGGTAGAATAGCAAATTTCCCTCAGGCGTTGGGGGGCTGAACCAACGATGTCGTGCAAACCGCTTGCATTCTGAGCCATACTATAAGTAGTAGTATTAGGGGCCTTCTAGCATATTTTCTATTTGAGCTAATAAACAAATTAAATAGGGTTAAAAGCAGTTAAATTCTTTTGGATAAGCTTTGGTTAAACGGCGTGCACTGAGCGTTTTAGATAGCCCATCACCCAGGATTATAATTATATCGACGCATGCCAGCATCCTCATCAGCCTCGATCAAGACATAGCCTACTGCCTACTGCTGTTCTTGAGTCGGTGATGGTGATGATTATACTAAGCTATCGACTAAGATGCAGACAACAGCCTTCGTCGGTCAATATTTACCTATGCTGCAAATACGTCGCAGATCGTGGCGGAGAGAATGTATCGACCCGCGTGCGGCAGCAGACAGTCGATAATTACTGTAAACAGAATAGCCTCGTGATATCGACCACTGGATCTGCGTCGCAGTAGTCCCTATGGTGATTTGTAAATAAAGGTCTGCAGTACTGCACGGAGTTGCTAGGGTGTTACAAAAGTGTATGCGTTAGGCTACTTTTTAAAGACGCAATCGGCTGTAGGCTTAATTTTCAACCTTACCACTTTTGCTCCTTTTGAATTGTCTCGAGATTTTGGGCGCCTTTTTTTACATAATCTCGAGACTCAGAAATCGGACATCCCTGTTTTGCATGGAGTTGTTGCCACCGTTGTCATGACAGTAACTAAACAGTTGTCTGTTGCAAATAATTTTGAGACGTCAGCTGGCTTTCAACGTTCTGTGCTTGTGCGTATAGGTCTACATCAGAAATGGCAGCGTTAATTTGTGATATTTCTAAGTCTTCTGAAGATGCTATCCAGTTGGCTATTCATTTAGTGTTTCAAGACAATGATGATGAAAGACGGAATTTTGAAGAGAAATTACGAGCTATAACTGAATTTCTGGATCAACCACCTGAAAGGAGGAGACCACACCATAGACCTAGACCTAACATCGATTCACACGTAAAGATTTTCAACGATGTGATTCTAAAGCAGATTCGGGAAAAACTCGCACAATATGAACACCATTTGTTGAACAATGTTGAGGATTTGGAATGGCATCTCGACACTAGATTCATAGGTTTTGATTTCTCCGATCTTCCTTTAATAAAATCTGCACATGCAAGGATCGTTCAGGAAGAAAAATCGATGTTAGGTCTACAACAGATCGCCGCCTATCACCGAGGTCTGTTATACGTAACTGCTCGGAATTTTATGCCTGAAGGTGCAAATATTAAAAGATTTTACTTTTTACAATTTCATCTTAATTACAATACAGTTCAGCGTTACATTCTGTTCTACATGCTAATCGCAATATATCCTAGGCTAATATTTTGCGATTTAAGTTTTAATCAATTATCGAAACATCACAATCGAATTCTAAAGCATCTTGGGACAGATCTTCAACTAGCTGAGAGACTTAAATCAAACGCTGTCGTTTCTGCACATCACACAAATTTTCACATCATGTCTACTGCAATTCCATCAATCCCAACAACGGTGAACCTCCATCCAATTAATACTGATGCAGACTGTATTCAACAAGATGCTGTTGGTCCACAGCAGATTTTACTGGATGAAAGAGACATTCCACAGTTTCTCTAAAGTTTTAAAACACATTATATTACATTTCTGGCTATGGAAGGAACGATCAATACATTTTTCTGGCTATGGAAGGAACGATCAATATGCAGTGCAGAATGCTCCTGTGGACTCCGTGGTCGATACACAGCGATCGATAACGCCAGCCGAGCTGACAACCAGCGTGTTTGTTATTCTCCCTTAACAACCGAGACGCATTGCAGTATACTCATCGATCCTGCATTCCTGAGTCCCGGTCTCCGAACTTAGGAATGTCATACAGAAAGAGATTCTACACCTGAGTATTGATTTCGTGTAGAACGGATTGTCAAATACCGCATTCCAGAGTCCCGGTCTCCGAACTTAGGAATGTCACACTGAAAGAGATTCTACACCTGAGTATTGATTTCGTGTAGAATGGATTGTCAAATACCACATTCCTGAACGAGATTTCTTAATTGAGTTGTTTTTATGTAGGCCTATTAGTTTTTCGTGCTATCACAATGATATCAAGTCTTTATTATTAACCCATGTATTGAATGACTCATCATAGCCTAACCATTTAACCAAAGAACGATTTCCTCTTTTTCTTATAATCTTTTCTATTTTAAATGTATCTTGCGTTGTCGATTGTAGTTCTGGTTCATAAAATGTTCCTTGTATTTGTTCTCCATGATAGTCAGAGATTTTATAGGTTATAGGGTCTGTGTATTGAATGTGTGTTATAGTAAAAACCTCCTGTGTCCAACGATTTGTGTAGCCTTTCTCAAATGTCTTTTTCTTCTTAGAAATTCTTACTTTATCTCCTACCGAAAATTTAGGTTTAACAGTTTCAGGTACAGCATCACCATACAGATTCATCCACACAACCCATTCGTTTGCTTTGATACTCGCTTTAACAGGAGTCATTTTAATGGAAGAATGTCTTGTGGTGTTGTATAAATTAACCATATTATCTAAAACATCGATATATCTCTGAGTTGAATTTGCTGTAAAATACTTAAACATCTTTTCTTTTACTGTCCTATTAAATCTTTCTACGATACAAGATTTCTCTTCGTTCTCAGTTGAATACAACTCCATACCTAATGATTTACCTGTTTATTATAGAATTCTGTTCCCTTATCGACCCAAAGTTTTTCCCCCCTTCTTTTGCTCGTATTAAATATTTTAACGAAAGCATCTGCCACAGATTCTCCACGCTTATCTTTTAACGGCTGAATAAATGCATACTTGGAGAATATATCGATGACGCTTAACAAATATTTCACACCAGAATTAAATTTAGCATAAGCCTGCATGTCAATTAAGTCAGCTGCCCAAACTTTGTCCACTCCCTGAACATAAACAACTCGCTTCCTGAACTTCCTGACTATAGGTTTATGCAATTCGTCAGCAAGTTGGTCTGTCCATCTCAGAGCTTTTTTTTCAACCCCATTCCAAAATGGGTCTTCGTCGATAATATTGGTTTTACTATAGATCGTTCAATTCGTTCGCGGAACGAAGGATTAGGTATATTATTTAATTCATCTATCATAGCTCTGTCAGCGACGTTTCTCCCTGCTGTATCAGTATGTTTAGCGTAAGCTAGGTCGTGACGATAGGCTGCTGCATCAACTCTGTCTACTGGTTTACTCCAATCTTTTGGCGTCCCATCAGGATTCAATCGCAAATCCAATCGAGTTCCTGGACCCGTGAAAGAATGTCCTGGAAGATGTAATTCTCCTGGATACTTTGCCCATGGAAGTTTAATGTTAGAAGTAGCAGAATTGAGAGCTGATACCAAATCACCTCCTTGTACAGTAGTAGACATTTTAGTAAACTGAGTTTTTCTAGCGCCACATTCAACGCATACACTTTTAATCATAGGTCTGCCATTTTTACTGACGACTCGTTGAATATCTCTACCCTCAGTTTGTCGTTTACATTTTACGCAATACGAGCTGTGCTCCATTTTAATATAATATAATTAAAATGGAAGTCCAAGACCTATCCTGGAATGAAGATTCATCTAAACGCTTCAACAGTCCTCTCTTACCAAGAAGTATCAGAGGTTTGATCGTAGGTAAGTCTCAATGCGGTAAAACAACTTTACTACTTAATCTATTACTGAGACCTGGTTGGTTAGATTACGATAACTTGCAAATCTTTGGCAAATCGCTTTTTCAACCGGAATATAAGATACTTAAGAAAGCATTCGAAGAGAAATTACCAAAGGAAGCGATTATAAGACTTTTTGATAACCGAGATGAGATAATGAAATTAAATGTATCTCCATCGTCCGTTGTTGAGGAGATGTCTAAAAACATGGATAAGAAATCCGATATTGACTGCAAGTTCTTTGAAACCTCTGAAGATGTTCCAGATCCACGAGACTTAAGTCGAGATAAAAAGAATCTCATGATTTTTGATGATTTACAATTAGAGAGGCAAAATAAATGCGAATCCTATTATATAAGAGGTAGGCATAGTAATGTAGATTGCTTTTACCTAGCACAAAATTATTTCAAGCTACCTAGACAAACTATAAGAGAGAATGCTAACTTTATATGTCTATTCCCTCAAGACCTCAAGAATATTAATCATATATACAGCGACCATATAGGCGTAGATGATATGACCATTGAAGAATTTCGTAAACTATGCAAAACTGCGTGGGATGAAACGCATGGTTTTGTTGTTATAGACCTTACTAGTAAAACAAATAATGGTAAGTACAGATGTGGATTAGATACATTTTATATTAAATAAAATCAATAATAAAATGATAGCGAAGTTTAAGATTTTATATTCTTGGTTTAAAAATAACTATTTAAAATGGAAACCCTACTGGAAAAGATTTTGCTTAACACTGAAACGATTGCACGCAACACAGAGGCTAAAGAATCCTTTTGCATTTTGTTGAGCGAAAGGAGCACACGAATTCGAACGAAATTTAATCCACTAATCGAACTGGACAAAAGTAAAAAGTATGAAATGGCTCTTGTCAATCTTGAAACGTACTACAGTTTTCCCAATATAGACGAGACAAATAATAAATTCGTATATTCGTCAGATAACGGTGTAACGTGGAAAGATTTAGTCATTCCAACCGGTTGCTATGAAATCGAAGACTTAAACGATTACATACAGAGAATTCTAAAAGAAGAAGGTCATGGTCAATGTATAAAGTTGCAACCAAATAACAATACTTTGAAGGCTGTTTTGGAAATTGATGAGAACTATAAAGTTGATTTTACAGTACCAAATTCAATTAGCACCGTTCTAGGATTTCAGAGTCGTGTATACTCCGAAGGATATAACGAATCCGAGCACATAGTTGATATAAACAGCGTGAATAGTTTACGAGTTACGAGTGATGTAATAGGATCATCGTATGCCAACGGAACTACGGAGAACATAATTTATTCTTTCTTTCCATCGGTCGGGCCTGGTTACAAGATAATCGAATCTCCTCACAATCTCGTATATCTTCCAATAACGCTATACTCTATTTCATCGATGGAAACAAAACTAATAGACCAAAATGGAAAACTAATTAATTTAAGAGGTGAGGAATTGTCGATACGATTTCACATAAGAGAGGTTTAATTTAAAGTTTATATTTAATATAAGATGAGCGCTTACGCTAAGGTTAAAGTTAATATTTCCGAAGGGCAAAAAGAGAAGATTAAGCGAGCTGCTCAAGTAGGAACTGGAGTGAGTATAAGACTTTCTCATGGAGACATAACTGGTGAGCATGTATTAGCTCTAAACCAGAGGCAAATCAACAAGTTAACTAAAGCGTATCAGAATGGAACTGGTTTGACAATTAAAATGGGTAAAAAGCAATTAGAAGACAATGCGAGAGTCGAAGGCGGATTTATTGGCGCTATTCTACCGTTCTTAGCAACAGCCGGAAAGTTCCTTCTGTCTAGTGTTCTCCCGAGTTTAGCCACAGGAGCCTTAACAGGATTGGGTTCTGCAGCTGGTTCCAAAATTGTTGATAAAATTAGTGGATCTTCGATCTCACACCCGATAAGTGGATCTTCGATCTCACATCCGATAAGTGGATCAGGCGTGCTCTACGTTAAGAAAGGAGGAATATGCTGTAAGATAGTGCCTGCTGGGGAAGGTCTTTTTCTATCTCCGTGGAAAAAGGGTAGTTCGATATCGGGTTCTGGTCTGTTTATGAAAAGAGGAACAGGATATGTCAGCGGTGAAGGTCTTATACTTGGTCCCAACTCACCATTTAAAAATATTCCTATTCTTGGAATGTTACTTTAAAAAACCACTTATATAAATGTCTGGATACGGTCACCCAATACACAAATTTATCACCAAACGGAAGCCTCGTGTGAGTACGATAATTTGGTTGCCTAAAGTGGTCACTCACGCTCCTGCAAGGCAACGAGCAGGCGACAGATATGAGATTTTTGCTCAGCAAGCGATAACGATTGAACCAAAGACAAATATTACAGTAGAAGTAGGCCTTGGAGTCCGAATGACCAGTGGAATGTGTCTAGTCTCTCTTAGACAGAAGTTGAAACAACTCAGACTGAGTCTTCAAGATGGTACTGTCCTAGAGGACGCAGAGGATATAATAATTACAATTCAAAACAACTCAGATTCACCAGTTACTATAAACGAAAAAGACTCCATATGCTACGTTAATTACTACGATGCATAATTTTACGTTTTACGTTTACGTTTTACGTTACGTTTTAAACATTATAATAAAAAATGTCACTACTGAAAATTAGTGATCCTGCAAAAAGAGATTTTATTATCGAAGAGTTTTTAAAAACGAAAAAAAATATTAAACAAAACTTTCTTTCAGAGAGAATAGACGATCTTGGACTTCAACGAGAATTAACGAAAATCTACAAACCAATAGTCGACTCTCAATCAGCAATTTCAAAAGAACAAAACGCTTTGCTGTCGACAATAAAGGATAATTCTGCAGCAACATCACTTGCTCTAAAATCACTTCCAGATTCGTTGAAAACTATTCAATTTCCCCAGTATCCGTCTATAGAGGCGTACGATGACGATGACCCAGTAGAAGACATTAGAAGGTTAGAATTAGGAAATATTGCAGTTGAATACCTTAAAAAATATGCTTCTGATAAAAGACTTGTGGATACAACATTCGGATTAAGATCAAGAGATGGAAAATTCTACATCGGTGACAGCGAAGCCTCAATCCAAGGAAATGATATTACAGTTGGAACCACAACTTATCAAGGAACTCCAGGATTATGGGAATTGTTAACGTTAGCTAGTCCAAACAGTTCAATTTATGATAATCGTGATCTCGAAGAATACGCCGAGATTCTAATTAAAACGAATGCCATGAGTCAGCCAAATAAACCAAACAAACCTAAATCGTCTAGAAGTGTAAAATATGCAAAGATAATAAAACCCATATGGGACGATTACATGAAGTTAAGAGGTAAAACAGGAAGCGGAGTAATTACTATTCCTTCAGATCCAAATGAATTAGTAAAACAACTCGAGTTACGAATGTATAGCTACAAAGCGGGAAATACAGGTGTAAGAAATGAAATTGTAGGTATGACGGACGAGTTACTGAGACAGGGAGTGATAACCAAAGATGAATATAAAAAATTGATGATCTAATTTAAAAATTGATGATCTAATTTAAAAATTGATGATATAGAAATGCTGGTCGTTGCGAAAAGAAGTTATAAAAAAGTACACGTTGTCGGTGGAGCAGGAATATTCGATTCCATTGCAGGATTTCTCAAAAGACTAGTGACATCGAATGCAGCCAAACAAATTGCGAGCACAGCTGTCAAAGAGATTGGGGGTGTTGCTAAGGATAAGGCGATCGACGTTGGAAAACGATTACTCAATAAGATACTCCCTACAGCTCCAGCTCAGCAGCCGATAACTCAGGAAACTAAAGTCATTCTAGCTAGATTACTCGGGTCGACGGGTGGAGCTATTAGAATTCAAGATCTAGTAAAACGCTTAAACGGAGGTGGTTTGAAAATTGCTTAAATCTATTTTCTTATTTAAAAATATATGTATAATAAAATGCAATCCGATATTCTAAGATTCACAGAGCAACCATTGATCGATGAAGGTATCGAGCGATACGAATGGCACGAGTACGAACCTGTAGCGAGAACTAATCTTAACAGTTCTGGGGAAATAAGAATAAATATTGAATTACAAGACTTATACAGTCACCCAGCAGAGTCGTATCTGCAATTCGAAGGAAGACTAATTAAAACAGATGACACCGCATACGTTAATGCCGATGCAATCGCTCTTACGAATAATGGGCTTATGCATCTATTCAGTCAAATATCCTATCAGTTATCTAATCAAGAAATCGAAACGCTATTTCATCCGGGTCAAGCTACAACGATGCTCGGTTTACTTACGTATCCAAACGATTTTCAGTTGACTCAAGGCTTAAATCAGCTGTGGTATAAAGACACTGGTGCGACTGCTGTTATTGCAGACAACCACGGATTTGCTACTAGACAAAGTTTTCTCATTCGCAAGCCAATCACTAAAGGAATGTTCAGCTTTATTGTTCCGTTGAAGCATATTTTTGGGTTTTGCGATGATTACGACAAGATTATTTACGGCTTCAAACAGACGCTGACTTTAGTTCGTAAAGCTGACGATGATGCCATATTCCGAGATAACGCTGCAGCTGCTGGAAAAGTTGCGATAAACAAAATGTCATGGTTTATTCCACACGTTATTCCTTCCGATATGGAACGAATGCAGTTATATAAGACGATTGAATCGAAATTAACGTTGCCAGTTGCGTATAGAGCTCGTCAATGCGACACGATAACAGTTCCCCAGTCGACAAGTTTCAGTTGGCGTCTCAGCGTAAAAACATCACCGGAGAAACCTAGATATATCATCGTAGGATTTCAGACGGACCGTAGCGGTAATCAGGAAAGTAATCCATCACTCTTTGATCACTGCGATCTCAAGAACATTTATGTGATGATGAATCAAGAAAGATATCCAGCTGTAGATCATAACCTGTCGTTTCCTAATCAACAATTCTCCAGAGCGTACAGAGACGCATCCTCCTTTAGTCAAAAATTCTATGGTATGGATAAGTTGATTACCCAAAGCAATATAACACCTGTAGATTATAAAGAATTATATCCGCTGTTCGTGTTCGATGTAAGCAAACAATCCGAGCGTTTGAAATCGTCAGTCGTTGATATTCAGATTAAGGCTCTTTTCAATGCGGCAGTACCAGCCGACACCGAAGCGTATGCTGTCGTAATTTCAGATAGGTTGCTGCAGTTCCAATCGGATGGACAGAAAATGAGTGTAGTGTATGGAAAATTGATTTAAAGAATACTTATATATTATGAAGCTACCAGAGCTTAGAATGTTGGCCAAGCATAACAATGTTACAGGCACTTCACATCTCAACAAACCTCAAATGATAGCTGTATTGATCGAAAAGAATATTCTTCCGACGGACTACAAGTCTGTGTCATATCGACATGACACGCTGGGTAGTATCAGGAAACAACCGAGAAGAGTAGATATCATAGATCGAGAGACTGGTGTTGTTACCGCGTATCCATCGATGTATAAAGCTGCTAAGGCCTATGGTCAGAGTGCTGGCATAATAGCTTATCATAACGGAAATGTCTGGAGAGATAGATACGAAATTAAAGTGTTTGAGAGATATTAATATTTTTGCGTGGTAAGATAAAATGGATTTAAAGAAAAGTAGTTTAAGAAATATGGACCATGTTGAACACTTGCTTGACTCGTCGGTTCCTGACATTAAGGTTCCTACGCTTACGCCGAGAAAGTACAAGCCAGTAGTGCCTACGAGAACATACACCAATAAGGTTAGATCCAAAATTAATGATTTTGCGGATTGGTTACTTAGTTACGTGCCCGAACAAGCAGAGGTTAATGAAAAACTGGAATCGTTGAAATCAACTGTTTCCAGGATATTTGATAAAAATAAAATTCGAGAAACGGCGACGGCTATTAAAGGATTCACCAAGCAGTATAGAATAGATGGAATTAATGGAATGGATGCCTCGTCGTTTCTTGATTTCGTCAGACCGCAGGTAGTAAATCTGTTGTCGAACAATCGCCAGACAAAGACTAATTTAGTTCTTACTTGTACTATGGAACGAGTAGATATGAAATCTGGAGTAGTTAATTCAGAGGATATACCATTCGTTTCCAGGGCAGAAGTTATTTTAGATGCTACCGACTTGAATGAAATATACAGCAGAAAAAAGGATAAAATCATGGAGTCTATTGCTAGTTTTCAGATGCAAGGAAGTAATTGGAGATTTAAAGCTGTTGTGAAATTAGATATAAATACGGTAAAATATACACCCTTAAGAGGTAGTTCTTACATTCCGCTTCCCAACTTCTTAGCTAATAAAAAGGCTA
The DNA here is from genome assembly GCA_945859605.1 of Lumbricus rubellus. Taxonomy (NCBI): domain Eukaryota; kingdom Metazoa; phylum Annelida; class Clitellata; order Crassiclitellata; family Lumbricidae; genus Lumbricus; species Lumbricus rubellus. Next base: position 9,256,799 of record OX243819.1, read on the forward strand.
TTATAAATATGAAAAACGACGACGAAGAATGCTTCAAATGGTGTATTACTAGAGCGTTGAACCCTGTAGAAAAAAACCCACAGATAATAACTAAAGCTTTGAAAGAACAATCAAAAAAACTTAATTGGAGTGGTATTGAATTTCCAGTTGCTGCTGATGCTAATGTGGTAGGTAAATTTGAGAGAAATAATAATATTAGTGTTAATGTATTTGGTTACGAAAAATTTGTCTACCCGCTTTATCTGTCTAAGTGTGAAAGCGATATTTGTGTTGATCTACTAGTCATATCTGATGGAGATAGGAAGCACTATTGTTGGATTAAAAACTTTAACAGATTGATGACGTTCCGAACAGAAAAATCCCACCATTCTATGCATTACTGTAAAAGATGTTTGATCGGCTATAGAACTGTAGTTTCGTTTAAGAAACACAGCGAGTACTGCTCACAACATAACGCACAAAAAATAGAAATGCCAGAGCCAGGAACTATGTTAAGTTTTAAAAATTATAACCGATCTATGAGGGTTCCGTTTATAGTCTACGCAGATTTTGAGTCTTTTGTAAAACCGATCGATACATGCCAACCAAATCCAGAGTTGTCGTACACTAATAAATATCAAAAGCATATTCCTAGCTCCTTTTGTTACCACATAAAATGTTTCGACGATAGTGTATATTCTCAAGATCCTGTGACGTTTACGGCTGAAAGCGAAGATGATGATGTTGGTCAAATATTTGTAGATAAACTAGAAGAGAATATAAAACAAATATATAATCAATTTAAATTCCCTAAGAAGATGATATTTACAGAAGAGGACAAGAAGTGTTTTGATGGAGCTACTATATGCCATATCTGTGAAAAACCGTTGGGCGAAGACCGAGTGAGAGATCACTGTCATCTTAGCGGTAAATTTAGAGGGGCTGCTCATAACATTTGTAATGTAAACTATAAAGTCCCCAAGTTTTTCCCTGTCGTGTTTCATAATCTTTCCGGGTACGATTGTCATCTGTTCATTAAGAAACTGAGAGGTGATAATGGAGAGAAAATTAATTGCATACCTAATAACGAGGAAAAGTATATATCTTTTAGCAGAGAGGTCGTTGTTGATAAGTTTGTAAATAAAGAGGGAAAAGAGATTACCGTCAAGCGCGAATTGCGCTTTATCGACAGTTTTAAATTTATGGCTTCTAGTCTTGATGCTTTATCGAGGAACCTAAGCAAAGACCAGTGTAAAAATATTGGGAAACGATATACAGGAAAGAAGCTCGATCTTTTGCTACGAAAAGGCATATATCCTTATGACTACGTCGATTCATTTACTACCTTTAATGAAACCGAACTACCACCAAAATGCGCTTTCTATTCTAAGCTAAATGATTCGAATATTAGCGATGAAGACTACGAGCATGCACAAACGGTATGGAAAGAATTTGGATGCAAAACATTCAGAGAATATCACGATTTATACAACGTTTCGGATGTTCTGCTACTTGCCGATGTTTTCGAAAACTTTAGAGATGTGTGTATGAAGAACTATACGCTTGACCCTGCATGGTATTTTACATCTCCTGGCTTAGCCTGGGATGCCGCTTTAAAATTGACAGGCGTGAAATTGGAGTTATTGAGTGATTACGATATGATTCTGATGATTAAGCAAGGGATGAGAGGAGGAGTGAGCACAATATCAAATCGTTACGGGAAAGCGAATAATAAATATATGAGCGATTTCAATAGCAACGAAAATTCTACATTTATCACTTACCTGGATGCGAATAATCTATATGGATGGGCTATGATCAAACCGTTACCTACTCACGGGTTCAAATGGATGAGTGAAGATGATTTAAATAATTGGAGAAGTATACCATGCATATTGGAAGTTGATTTGGAATACCCTAAAGAGTTACACGACCTGCATAACGATTATCCGTTAGCTCCTGAAAGCATTGAGATTGACAAAGTCAAAAAGTTAATTCCAAACTTAAACGATAAAAAGAAGTATGTGCTACACTACGAAAATCTGAAGCTGTACGAGAGTTTAGGTTTGAAAATAACAAAAGTGCATAGAGGTATACTATTCGAAGAAAGTGATTGGTTGAAAAAGTATATCGATTTAAATACAGCTCTTAGAACGAAAGCTACTAATGACTTTGAGAAAGACTTTTTCAAATTAATGAATAACAGTGTTTTTGGTAAAACTTGTGAGAACATTGAAAATCGTGTTGATGTAAGGTTAGTGTGTCAAGAGAAGGAGGCTATTAAATTAGCCGCTAAACCCAATTACGAGAGTTGTACTATTTTCGATGAAAACCTAATAGCCGTTCACATGAAAAGAACTAAATTGTACTATAATAAACCTATCTATCTTGGCATGTGTATATTAGACTTGAGTAAAACTTTAATGTATGATTTCAATTATAACTACATCAAGACCAAGTACGGAGATAGGGCTAAGCTTTTATTCACCGACACAGATTCTTTGGCATACGAAATTAAAACTGAAGACTTTTACTCAGATATCGCACAAGATATTAAAGCTCGATTCGATACGAGTGAATACTCGAAAGATCATCCATCTGGTATTGAGGTTGGAGTAAATAAGAAAGTTATAGGCATGTTCAAGGACGAGGCAGCGGGTAAACAAATCGAAGAATTTGTCGGTTTGAGGTCGAAGTTGTACTCTTACAAGATGGCTGGCGAAGATCACAAGAAATGTAAAGGTATTAAGAAGAATGTTGTCCAGAAAACTATTACTCACGAAGATTATAGAGATTGCTTATTTAGTAAAAAAGAACAACAACGAACGATGAATGTTATTAGATCTTATCATCACGATATTTATACAGAAGAAATTAATAAAGTTGCATTATCTGCAGACGACGATAAACGGGTAATAATGATAGATGGTATTCATACACTAGCATATGGCCACTATTCGTTGAAAACTTTTTAAAGAAAAAATATATATATAATGGATGACTCTAAAGTGTGTACCAAATGTAAGATGGAAAAAAGCTTAAGTGAATTTTATAAAAATAAATGTATTAAGAGCGGGTATGAATCTAGTTGTAAAACGTGTAAAAAAATAGAAGTGAAGGAACTTAGGCAAAAATACTCGAAAATAGAGATTAAGGAAACAAAAGATAAAAAAGTTTGCTATCGATGTAAGAAAGAAAAGGACGTAATAGAATATGTGAAAAATAGATGTAGTAAAGACGGGTTTTCTAGTGAGTGTAAAACGTGTAAATATAAACATTGTAACGTGTATTCTGAAGCTCGAAAGCGATATGACCCAGGGTTTAAACTACTTAAAAATATGAGGAGTAGGCTTGGTGTAGTATTAAAAGGCAAGTCGAAATCAAAAACGACGCGGCAACTTATCGGTGTTGACTTTGAAATATTTACTAAATGGATTGAATTTCAATTTGAAGAAGGAATGACTATGGAAAATCACGGCTCGGTTTGGCATCACGATCACGTTTTACCGATATCATCGTTCAACTTGTTAGATGAAGAAGAACTTATTAAAGCTATGAATTGGAAGAATATACGTCCGCTGCTAGCGGTTAAAAATATGCAAAAATCGGACAAAATAGATCGCTGGCTATATGTAATGCAGGAAGTAAAATCGAATTACTTTTTAAAACATTTAGATGAAATATAAAATGAGTTCTAAGATCTACAAAGACATAAATGTTGAGGGTGTAGTACTACCGAATATTGCTTTATCGAACGTGGATCTAATCGAAGCGGCTAAGAAACTAAACATCAATAATTTCAGAGGAGTATTTCTCAGAGACGAGCTGCCAAAGAAACCTGGACGGAATGAGTGTGGAATATTGAATCTAGATGGTTCTAATGGGGTGGGAAGTCACTGGTGCTCTTTCTTAAAGAGCGGTAATGAGAAAATATATTTTGATAGTTACGGCCTTCCTCCCCCTCTGGAACTGATAAAGTATTTACGCCGTCCAGTGTTATATAACAGCGAGCGAATACAACCCGATAACGAAGTATTTTGTGGTCATTTGTGTCTATATGTGACGAAAATGGTGAGTGATGGAATGAATTTTCAAGAAGTTATAAATGGCTTGCATTAAAAATTATTATATATATAAAATGCCTGTTGATAAATTTGGTCACACTGATGTTGGTTCATCACAAAGAGTAATCGCTGGAGGAGTTACTCTTAGTCAAATAAATGAGAGTTTTCTTCGATTGGATGGAACAAACCCCGCGACTGGAAATCTAAAAATGGGTGGTCACAAAATTAAAGGTTTGCCTACAACGAACACTTTGACAGCAGGGATGGACGAGGCTCTAAGTTGGGGTCAAGCTATTGATTTGATAACGAATCACGACGATTCTCCGTCCAACGATAATCATTTGACGAATAAGAAATACGTTGATGAACAAGTTGCATCGAAGGTGTCTAAAACTGGTGATACCATGACTGGTGATCTAATCTTAAACGTTGGCTCCGATCGTCTGCGTTCAATGGGTTGTAAGGACTTGAGAGGAGATAATAAAGAATTCACTATTTTCTTAGGTAGTATACGAAATAAACTACAATGTTCGTTAAACAATCCTATTACATTACAATCGATGGATGGATTTCGTTTTAGAATAAACAATGAAATCATGTTAGAGATGGTTAAGTCGACGCAATACAATATTTCATCTCAAATAAATGTGCATACAACCATCTTTATGCATGATGGTTACATTACAGGTCTACACAATCCCAACAGCGCCAGCGATGCAGCTACGAAGCAGTATGCAGATTCTATCTCAATCGGTCCCGCGCTTAGCATTCATTCTTTCACTCGTCAAGCCATAGACGCTAAAACTCACACAAGAGTTTCTTTCGATAATGTAAGATTCAAAACCGATGCTGGCATAAGTACGAGACTGACTCGTGTCACTCCTGGAAAAGCCGGATACTATTTGGTTTCGACGTACATAGAATTTTGTGACACTAATACCGCTCATGGTAACGTCTTCCTGTATAAAAATGGAGCGAATTACATGCAAATTGCGGGCGGAGGGGGAACGGGAGCTGCGTATAACAATTCAACCGGTAGTGGCATAGTTTTCGTAACCAACACCGATTTTATCGAGATATTCGTTTATTCGCACATCGCACTAAGTATATTAGCTAGAGACTTTTCGGCAGTATTCTTACGACCTTAGCCCTGCTGATCGCATGCCAGACGCTTAATTATATTACTGGTGAGGTATACGAACGCCGATGCCTGCTGCATGCTTCGGTATAATTTTAATCCTAGGTGATGGGCTATCTAAAACGCTCATTGCTCGCCGTTTAACCAAAGCTTATCCAAAAGAATTTAACTGCTTTTAACCCTATTTAATTTGTTTATTAGCTCAAATAGAAAATATGCTAGAAGGCCCCTAATACTACTACTACTATAGGCGTCGCCTCTCTATTATATTGCCGCCTATGCCTCCAACCAATTACCATGTCAGCTGTGTAAATGTAATTATTTAGATTGCTTACACGTTGGCGTCGGACATCTTTGGCCAGTATTCCATGACATCTGCTTGTCATGAGCAATGTCGAACAATTTCCTGTAGAGCGCTAAGTAATTTGATCTTCTTTCTAAAACAACAGCAAACAACAGAATGATGATATGCATGATTGTTATTCACCAACCAAGAAGCGGGATGGTCCTCAAACGCAGAAAAGAGGCAAGGACACAGGCTGAGCGTAGTTCAAGTCACCGCATGCTTTCCATCTGGCTATAACTCCGCCACTGGTTGCACTCTGCCAGTGCCAGTCCCAAGTATGGATAAAGGAGGAGGGCGTCGCTAATGGTCTTTGTTACCACACAGTGATGTTAAACTGCAAATCGCCTACACATACACACATCTGGCAGCGTGGAGGGAAGATGTCTGAGTTATGAATATGAATACGAGTAAATCATTCGGATCGTGCGGCCATTGACTGATATCTTGGACTTAGACATTGTGACTGGGGCAGTTTATAAAAGCCATATTAGATTAGATTTGTTTAGGGTGTCATGCGACTCATTCCAGGTGCATAGTAAGTCTACCAGATGGAAATTTCTATTCTGGAGCGTGCAAGTCCACGCCGGTAAAATCCGTTTCGCTGACACTACCAAGCAATAAAGAAGGACACAAATCTAACTACAGGTCTTTGCAAGCTTTTGTATGTGAGTAAGTTGCCTGATACTAGGCCTATGTATGATAATGATTGTATTCATCTGTGTCTGTTTATGTATTTAAGTATGTAGCCTATGCATGCATGTTTTTGTGGACGTATGCAGGTAGACTATGCATTTAAAATTGTAACTTGATAATTATAATTATTAGTAAAGCAGGTATTTGTCGGCTCTCATGTCTTGTTGGATCATCTAAAAAATCGCAGTTTAATGCATGCAGAATAGTTGAAGTAGAATGCAAGGAAGAATATCATTAATAAAAAGCAACGCCTACCGTCTTCCATAACAAACTGCGTCAGCTTCGTTGCAGTTGGTTTGTTGTTAATTCTTGCGTTAAAATCTGCGACGATTCGGTCGAGAACGAGACCCAAGATGAGACCGTTGTCACGGTGTCTCTTTCGTACGACCGCCATGTTGAAATCATCGCACGGCCAGTGCTCCAGCAGCAAACCGATCTGTCTAGTGATGGCTTGGTTCGGCAAACAGTTGACAGCTACGTTCATCATACAGAGTAGAGTTGCTGACGGAAGTGACTCGATTGCGGTTTGTAGGAGCGGTTCGTTAGAGATGATCATTGCACAGATCTGTTTCTGAAGAGACTGTGGCTTTCGTGAAGAGCAAGCGTTGCAGAGTAGTTCTACCGTTGTTTCTTTCACGTCTTTGTGCGTTGAGGTTTCATCCTAAACATATTCAGGCTTAAAATTAGTTAATGTAAATGCAAGAAGAGGCTGTCTAGTTTAGAAGTCTCAGCTTTCAGACTCAACTTTCATGAAGACTCGCAATAGCAGTGCTTCTGTGAAGTAGGCTACATACATACATACATGCATACATAGGCTACATACATACATACATACATACATACATACATACATACATACATACATACATACATACATACATACATACATACATACATACATACATACATACATACATACATACATACATACATACATACATACATACATACATACATACATACATACATACATACATACATACATACATACATACATACATACATACATACATACATACATACATACAATACATACATACGTGTTTGCATACACGCGTGCATACATTATTGTATTCAAACATTTATAAAGATTCAAAGTGCGCATCCATGGTAACGAGAGAAGAGCATGATGAAAATCTAGGCATTAATTGAAATAAGCAAAGGACGAATATAAAAATAATGTCTTATTAATTATTTGACGGACAGCTGTTTCAGACTGAACTCTTACGGATGCGGTTGTGAAAGCGTCCTTCTCGCATTTACTGGTGACGATCATCTTCACAGAAGACCCTCGTGTCTCCTCACGAAAGTTGTAACGATATTCGAACGGAATAAGTTGAGTGGCAGCTTTGGTACCCATCTTTGTTCAATCAACTATAACCAGCTAACAAAAAAATACCGGTAATACAAGAAAACGTGTTAATTGTGATAACGGTCTGACCGTATGATTTGTGTGTCTGATAATAATCACAAGAAGGATAGAGCTAGGAAAAGGATGTAGAAGAGGAGAACAATTGAGAGGAAAATAAACAGGAATTTGAGGGTGACGCGGATGATAAAGACACTGGTTTGGGATTCGTCCATTGCTGGCTCAGGGCCATGGAAAAGGAGATGAGCGCCTCCCTATGTTCCTCATGGAACGGGATAGGGCTTTGGAGTGTGGTGCTGTAGCCTACGAAACAAAGACATGAACCATGAGAATGGAGGACGTAAAAAGACCGGATGCCTTCGAAATGTGGGCATGGAGAAATTATGAGAAAATGAACAAAAGGAAGAATACTATATGATGATGGATTGGATGTAAACGTAGTGTAAATTTTCTCAGCGCCCACAAAAGCCACGTCAGGGAGACGAGCTTATTCACCGGCGGTGCATGATGATAATGGACATGAAAAGCTCAAGGAAGATTTCATGGGGCCTACATCAAGAGGAATGGCGATGTCGGACTTTTAGGACATAACATTTCGAAGGCTTGAAGGCTTCCTTATTATTATAGGAGATCTTCGAAATGTGGACATGACATGGAGAAGAACGGAAAAAATCAGCTAAATGCAGCTGCATATGATAATTTTGGAAGAGTAACTGATGGGGGTTGGACTATGATCTCCGCGTGGCGTTAAGGTGTGAAAAACAGACTTTACTATAATTATGAGGTCATAAGAAAGACTGGGGTTTAATCCCTCAACCCCCGGCAATTCTCACCCTGGCTGGATGGAACGTATAACAAAATTAATGAAGAACTTTTTCGGAATTTGGAATGACTGGAAACAAAAGCACTGATGATAGTTATTAGTGATACAATGAAAGAGAGACAAAGGAAGCGGATAGAACTGTCATCGGACAAACTAAATGCAGAGAAATACCAAGACAGAATGATGTTGGATTGGATGATGATAGCGGACATGGAAAGCTCAAGAAAAGATCATCATCATCAGCAGCAGCAGCAGAATCATCATCATCATCATCATCATCATCAGCAGCAGCAGCATCATCATCATCATCATCAGCAGCAGCAGCAGCAGCATCATCATCATCATCATCAGCTCAGCTCCAACACACCTTGTGTACATTCAGTATACACCTTGTGTACATCCAGTCACTGCTAAATCCGTACATTATCATCATCATCATCATCGTCATCATCATCATCGTCGTCGTCGTCGTCGCCACCGCCGTCGTCGTCGTCATCATCATCATCATCATCATCACCGTCGCGCATTAGGGCCTCCAATGACTATAGGCATCAATTGAACTGATTGCAGTAAGATATAATTTTATCTTTGATTGTGCAAATCCTTCATTCACAATAATTGAGTGCAGGTTTTGCTCAATGTCCCTACGCAGTGACCGCGTCAAAGAAGACTAAAACTCGCATTTTAGTTTCCGCGTATAGGCCTATATAGGCCTATGCCTACAAGGTGAGCCCTGGATAATTAGCCTACCAATCGGCTTCAGCAAATGCCCAACAAATTCATGATCATTGATCTGATGGTGAACACGACCCGCAGACTTATTGCGATTACACTGGTTTCTCTATACTCCATTAATATTAATTAATATAGATGTGATTTGAGACGTAGGCTAGGTCTATAGATACGCGTTGTTTAGGTTGTTTTGGCATAGATCTAACTATCGTCAACCGGAGTGTCGTTTAAAGTCAGGTTAGGCGTCGTGAGTGTCAATTGGGATTACAGAAGTGTCTACTGTCCAGGGTTACTGTATATGCCGGTCCCGGGTTCTATTGTTATGCCCTACAGCCAAACCCAGATTCTAACCTTACCTTTTAAGCTGATACAGCTACCGATGGAGAGCGCCTAAACGTAGTCGAGCAGAAGGTTCGAATTAAGCCGACAGATTTTTTCAAGAAAGCAGAAAATTCTAAGTGACGTTTCTGTTGTGACGTCAGACAGATTATAATATTGGTGCTGGCATAGGCCTAATGTAAGGCCGATAGCTTTGTTACGTGAACTTTTTGTTAATTGATAAGGACATATGCCTAATAAATTCAGGACATAATAATGACGTTGAACATGCCTTAATCCGATTACCCGACCTTAGGCCCACTGTAACAAATATGTGGGTGGTGGACCGGTGGCCGGGTTAATTCTTACAAGGGGGCCATTAGAAGGTACTTTAGGCCTATAGCAAATGGGCGGTAGTGTGTTTAAAGACCTAAAACACTCATGAACCCCCCCCCCCCCCCCCACCCCCAGTGCTCCCCAAACACGGCCTAATTGGCTGTGTCCAAGCCTCGTTTTAGAACCCCGATCGACTGCGAAATACGTCGAAATGTTCTGCTGAAAACGACTGTTCCAGTGTTTGGACGAATGGACGTAGACCTATAAGCCTACATGTATAATTAAGTTAGCCTACCTTTAATCAAAAAGCTTCGATTTTTGTGACGAAACTTATGGGAGCGGTATACAAAAAGTACATGGAGCAATGTGTTTTGGAGCTCTGTGGTTTAGAAATAATTGAGAAAATGAGGGTAACAACAGCCTATGAACTCTGTGAGGACTCGACTCGGACCACCATGGGCTACTCCTACGGACAACCATTTTGATTCAAAGCAGCGCTCGTGAATAAGCTGGTACCCCGCACTTGCTATTCGAGACGTAGCGCTTAAGGGCTGCATCCGCTTGCGGCGCCAGAGGACATTAGGCCTATAGCCTAATCAGCGCTCGTCACACCACTTAGGCCTAATTGGCACCGTGCCAATGCTAATGACAGATGCCTACGGATGTATTTAGCCTACATATATAGGCCTAAAGACATAGGCTACATGTATAGCCATAGGCCTACATAATTATGTAGCCTAGGCCTACATCTAGAAATTGGCCTATGCCACTATAATAATAATATTATTATGTGATAGACACTCGATCAGCGCGACTTTCTTCGGTCTATTTTCCCTCTATAAATAGGCCTATAATGCAAATAGGGACACCTAGCTGCACTGCTGCAGTGATAAATAGGTAGCCTACATAGCATAGGCTACATTCAGCAAGACATGGCAGTTAGCCTATAAAAACAGGTTGATAAGTGCAAAGTAAATAGGCCTAGCCTATGAGTTTTAAACCATAGGCCTAACCTATAGCTAGCCTATTTGCCTAATTAACTATGAACATAATAAGCCCTAGTGATTCAGTTATTAATTAGGCCTGTGACGGATCGAAAGACATGAAATAGGCCCACGCAAAGTGCATAGATCTCTATACTGGCTGCCTATAGGTCAATCCATAGGCCTAACCCGGATTTCGTTCCTCATTTGACAGTCTCGACTCTCGAGCTGTGGGACTCAGCACTCGTGAATAAGCTGCTACGCTAAATTTCGAGTTTTCGGTTACGAAACTACACATTTGGTAGGCTAATAAAATGTTTTAAATGAGAATTAGGCCTAGGCTATAGGCCAAGGTTAGGACTACTAGATCGAGCTTTCGTGAGCATGCCTGAAATGACGTAGGCCTATGCTCTAAAGAATGAAATGCATCATTCTAAGTGATTGGAAAAATAAACCTATGCGTATACGAACTGACAGTAAATGTTTTAAATGTTATGACAATAATAATTAATTATTATAGCCGTAGGCCTACTGTGCTATAATATTTTCAAATCGAACGACTGCCTTACTGACGTTTTTTGTTGTACCTGTTTTCAAGAGTCACGTGACTGCAATGAATGCCGGAAAAGTTTCTTGCGTTGGTCATGATCAAGCGTTAGTCAACGAATTAATTAATCAGATTTGACTAAATGGTCCAGATTTAAAAGTCTGGAAATTTGTAGCGAAAAGGTAGGATCCTGTGTGCCAACATTTGCTAGTTTCGTGTTATCAGTTCTTTTATAATCTTGTATAAACTGAACGTTAATTGAGTTGGAACTACACACGGAGGAGGGGCTTATTTCAATTTCACGCGTTGGTTTCATTTCGTATTCTCAGAATGTTTGCTGATTTTACTCACTGTTAAACTGAAGTTAAGTCTTCAAGTGTGTTTGTTGATCTGTGTTTGTTCATGTCAATTAGCTGTCTAGTTCAAATTAATTTGAGCGAGGCGCTTGAAAGAGGTCAAGAGCTGATTAGCATATTGTGACATAACGCGAATCGTTTTTGAACAGGAGTTCAAAGAGAACATAGGCTGAAGCAAGGTATGGTAAACGGTTCTGAAGTTATTTACCTTGTGTCGTGATATGTGATGACTAAACGGTTGACATTCAGATAATTGTTGCATAGATTGTTCAGTTCTTTTATGATCATGGTATATTTTAGTCATACAGCTCTTGTTTAGCATTTTCTTTCAGTATTTGCTATGATCTTGCTTTTAAAATATTGTATCTATATAATTTAAATCCACGCAGTTGAGTATCATTGCAGTTTGTGCTAAGTGTTCATTGTTTAGATGATCAAATATTGATTTTTTACAGAATTATTCCTGTAACCGAAGCAGTACGGATAATTCAGATGCATTCAACGTTTCTGAGAGGTTCTCAAATAGGAATGATGTACGGGTTATTCTGTGCAGCGGTATTCCTTTCACAAGTTCATCATTCAGTCAACGGTCATGTAGCAAACATGTTTGAAGAGCGTTCAAACGGAGGGCAACTTCGTAACTTTGTTTTCGATTCACATACAAACAGTTTGTATGTTGGCTCCGTAAACTCTCTCTACTGGCTCTCTGACAAACTGGGAATTTTAAACTCACTTGAATTAGGGCCGCTGAATGACCACCCCAACTGTTCAGTTGACCAACAAGAAAGCTGCTCTCACCCTAGGGTCCCCAAGCCTGCCGTTATTCAAGCACTTGCGTTGAACACGAAAAACCGTGTTCTAATCGTCTGCAGCACTCTTTATCACGGTTCTTGCAGAACGGTTGACATGCGAAGTTTTGTGCCGATAAGTTACATCTATAAACCGGTCGTGTCTAACGACCCGAGTGGTTCCACCGTGATGTTTATCGGACCCGGAATCGAATTGGGTGGCGTACTCTATGTTGGAACGTCGTATAGTAGCATTGGATTACCCGCACACAGAAATTCCGTGGGAATGATTTCTGTCCGGAATATCCTTACACTGGACCTTTCGTTTAAAAGCTCAACCGAGTCCAGTGTGGTCAACTTGCTTCCAAACTACAGACCGACGTTTCCGGTGGATTTTGTGGGCGGATTTCATCACCGGAATTACGTTTATTTCTTCGTCAATCATCCCGATTCGTTTGTTTCGGCGCATCAGAAATCGTCGTTCGTTATGAGGATTTGCGGGAACGATTCGAAGCTGCAGTCGTTTGTTGAGATTCCCATAGAGTGTAAGATTGGTGGAGTGATGTACCGACGAGTGCAGGACGTTACCTTGGCTACGCCCGGAAAGCATTTGGCGGACGGCTTAAAGATCGGCTCTGATGCGGTCTTTGGGGTGTTTACCCATGATTCGGGGTCAGCCACAAAGGAATCGGCAGTTTGCGTTTACTCCATGGACAGCATCGAGAAAAAATTTCAGGAGACCATTCAGGCATGCTATAATGGTGGTTACTTCACTGGTCCAAGTTTCATTACAAAGCCAAAATTATGCTCTCCAAAGGTAAGTTACGGTTTGCAATACAGAATGATTCAATTGCATCACTTACTGAATTAATTAAATTAGACAATGGTTTGTCTGTACAAGTGTACATGTAGTTTGCCATTCGCCGTGATGGTCTTAACATATGTTGGTCTTTAACATGAATTGAAATTATGAGTTGAATCCCAACCTGGATGCTAAAAAGTTCTGTTACTGGTCTGGGAGTCCCCTTAATTTTGGGTGGTGTAAGGGTAACATTTTATGTGGCAGCGTTTGAAGGCTGCTTAATCTATGATGGGATAAACTGTGAATTATGTTTTTAATATTGTTGTAAAGGCTTGCACCCAAACTCTACATTGCAAGCTGACCATTCTAGTCCATGTGGCTAATATGTGCATCCAACATCAAGCTAAACAGCATAGACATAACTGTAAATAGAAGCCGAAGTATTTTTATTCAGCATACAAAATGTTCTGTGTTGATGCAGAAAGTCCAGATTCCGAGAGACTTCTGTGTAGCGCAGGATGCGAATCATCCACTGGCTGGGAACACTCCAATCGAACCGATATCAACGGCGACTGTTCGAGACGCACACGCGTTGTCTATTCTTGTTAAGACAGTGGAGAATGAAACAGTCGCATTTGTAGGAATCCAGAGCGGAACTGTCCTTAAGGTGCGTTCGTTAACTGTTCAAGAAAGTCTGTTCGAGAACTGTAACTGTTCTTAAAGTGCATAAATTAACTGTTCTTAAGGCTCATAAATTGACCTTTCTTAGCATGCATAATGCATAGATCAGTGGTTAAGTTTGGGGAATCTCCGGATTAATTTAAACATTGTGTGGATGGCTGGTTGAATGTTCTATTAATTGTAAGCCACAATTTAAAACATTCATTCATTTCAGACATTCATTTCAGACAAAACAAATCCTTTGCTGATTAGGATTCCAATACAATAGTTTCTGCACATGAGTTATATCATTAAAATGTTGATGTGTTCTAAAGATATAGCTGAAGGGTTCTTAAATCTTTGAAGTTTCAACTTAGCTCTAGCTTTCCATACAAGTGTTGCAATGCTCTGGTTGGTGAATTGTGAGGAAACTTGCAGGGCATTTTCTTCAATTTAGTGTGTTATTTGTGAAGCACACAAGTGATTAAAACTTTGGTTCATTTTAAAATAACATACAAATGTTATTTGTGTAGTTGAAGATGAGGTCAGCAGAGAATTTGGCTCCAGTTTATGGCAATGTCAAGCTGCATCAGGAACGGCTACTTCCCGTCAAAGATCTTGTGTTTGGACTCAACAACAACGTATATGCCTTGACCGATGCTGCGGTTAGTTTGTAGAAACTTGTCAGAGAAATGTGAATTAGAATTTGTTTTTGATAAGTAGCTTCCTCACGTTGATAATCTCAGCTTTAATGTGCAAAACGTTTAGAATACATGTGAAGGACAATGCCATATATATTTGTTTCTAAATGTGGGTGAATGTACAACAGCAAAGCTGTCTTTTATTTTTGCTTGTTATATGACTTCTTTCAGTAAGTAAGTATGTTGAAGAATGTTAGCTTACTTGCTATATATGCAATGATGTAGTTCTTGTAATTGTACAGATAACTTTTGCGTAGAGCAGGCAACTAGTGTCTTAATGCTTTCACTGTAGACATGCTTGGATGAATTCCATTTGTGGTGCATCTGTCTGATGGTTAGGTTTTTGTTTCAAATCAAAATCAAATCAAATAATTTTATTCGTCCGTTTGTAACAGCAACAAGCACACCACGTCAGAAACAAAAATTACACAAAGCATCACAAGTATCACTAAGTTGTTAGACATTAATCAATCCAATAACTTAGTCTTAATTATATAGTTAACATTATAAATGATTCAGTCATATGGCCAAGACTAGGATAATCTTTAAAGAATTAGGCTAGGTAAGGATTGCAAAAACCTAGTGGTTCTAGAGTTAAGTGATACCAGTGTGGACAATTTTCCCTAGACCTGGAATGCGAGGTTTTAAGAGAAAACTTGTGCAAAAGTGGACACAAATGGAGACCCAGAAGGGAGGAAATCCCGCTAGTAGGGCCCCCAAACAAATTATTAAATAATTTTGATAGATACGCACCACAATTTGATGAAAGACCAAAGCAACAGTAGATGAGACGAGTTAAACACAATTAGCATAACATCACAGCAAGGTGACAGGCACCTCAATCCAACACACTATAGAGAGGGAGCATCCCTTCTGACTGGATTTCCTTGAAATAGCACTGTGCAACTTTGTGATTGCATTGACAAATTACAATGGGTTTGGAATGTCCAATTGACCTTTGAAATCAAATGTTATTTAGATGTACAGTTTCAAGACTTACGACTGTGGACTTGCTGATACATGCAGCAAATGCATCCAAGACCCTCACTGTGGATGGTGTGCTTCTTCCAGGAGGTATTTATAGCTTTCTAGTTTTTATTCTATCTTTCTGAATTGACACTGTTGAGCTTTTGCTTACCCTTCATGGAACTTGACCTCTGCTCCTCTGTTCCATCAAATTTTTTACGTGGAGCTACCTTCAGTTGATATGATGGAAGACTCTAGACCAAATTAGATAGCTTGGATTTTGAAGTGCAATGATTTTTGACTGGAACACTTCCACAATCCACATATCTCATAAGGTGGCTTAGATAAGCTGTGAAAGGCAGATTACACTTTCCAGTAATAGTTTTGCGCACTTTGCACCACACGACGTGAAGAGTTTGCTTGTGAATAATGTAGTAGAGTCTCACTACTAATTGTATGTTAAGTCTATTCAGAGTCTCTTAAGCGTCGGCTGCATAATCAGAAGTGTTCGTTGCATAATTTTGTGCCTGCTGCAAGCTGTGTGTACATATCAAACACAATAACACATTCTTCTGATCCAGAATGGTTACTGCACTCAGCTGAATGCAAACACAGTATCCTCAAACAGACGTTGGACGAATTTTTTTTCAAAAAAGCATTTGAGTACCTTGGAAGAAATTGTCAATTCACACGAAAACCAGACCTTGCCGCGGTCATAAATGTTGCAACGGACCATGGTGCTGTTACTCAGAATGTGGTTGACGATTTTCTTGTTATTCATTTCAGATGTTGCTCAAAGTCTGCTTGTAATTCAACGTCGCTGTGGCTGACGGAAATGTGTCCTCTGATCCTTGGTTTGTCCCAGTCCCAGGTTTCGCTTGACAAATACCGCAGCACTAAAGTAAGTTCAGCAAGAATCTGCGGCCGTTTATTGTTTCCCGAAATTGTTTTTATGTTAATTGAAGACTTTTCTGTTTGTGTCCCGACTCTTTGTGAACTTCGATGGTAATTATGTATTAATATGAGCACACATAGCAGAAAATTAGTACCGTATTTTAGCGAATATATCACGCACCCCGGTATAACACGCACGCGAATATAACACGCTAGTTTTTGCGATTTCAGTAAAAAATGAATTATATACCACGCACCAGAGTATAAGACGCACCCATTTCATGTGACAATCAACACGTTGGACGGACGCGTGCGCTAACGTTAGGCTAATGCTACTCTACCGTATATGATTTGTCACCGGATATGGTCATAACTTTATAGAATACCAAAGTTAAAATAATCTCTTTGATTAAAATAACTAAAAAATGAAGAATCTTTATAAAATATTAACAATTTTAAAAATTATTCGATTTACAACTCAAAACTTGTAAGCGGTACTGACCTTGTTCCTCCTTCTTTACGTTCACAGAGTAAGGTCTCCGCAGGTGGTAGATTAATCTTATAGCGCTTGTACAGTGACTTAATTAAAGAAAGGCTTCGATATTAGCCGATTGTATTGTGTAAGCGTTAATTAATAATTTATATTTCCTTTGATTGTGTCCGCCATTCTAAAACGACCGTAGAACAAGTTTGAAGAAAGTGAGGCTTGGAGATAGGCAGGTTCGAACAAAGAGCTACGATTGTAGCCGTCTTTCCTTTGACTATGGTCGGAACGGTACCTGCTTTGAGGCTTTGATGTAGGCCTAAATAGGCTTTAGAAACAACTCAACAAATAGAGCTATTTTGTTTGCCTTTCACTAGTTTTTGACCGGGCAATTATCGTGTAAGTTGTTTGCTGTAGTAGAAAGGTAGAAACATTTGTCTGATCTCTCCCGCCCATTATCTACGCTGAACAGAATTTATAAATTTGATTGTTGCCGGCCATTCGAAAAGGAACGTAGAACGAGTTTAGAGAAAGTTAAGATGGGAGATAGGCATGTTAGAATAGGTACAATTGTTTGTCTTTCCTTTCACTCTGTTCGGACCATTTAGGCCTAGGATGTGAATGACTCGGAATTAGGCTAGGTTTTGCCGGATGATAAATTGTGGACGATTAAATATAGATGCTTTTACAAATAATGGACAAATAGCGTTTCAGATAGTTTATGCGCTATATAAATTTTAAGCCAGTCGCTTAACTTAACGCCGTGCGAGCGATAATAGCTAGGCCTAGATATTTCTGATTCTGAAAATGTACGGACGATTGCGGTAAATTGATTAATTTCTTTATAAATACATTAACTGTAGGCTAGTCACAATTTAACGCTGTGCGAACGATATTAGCTAGATATTTCTGAACATTCACGGACGATTACGGTAAATAGATTTTTGACATTATTATGGTCGATGAACTAGACTATTTCTTAACAGATATGCGCTACATAAATTCTAGGCTAGTCACATGTCAACGCTGTGCGAACGATAATAGGCCTACAGTACTCAATGTCTGCGTGTAATTATTTGTTTATTGTGCGTTTCGAATGAAATAGCCTATTTAGAATTATTCGTCTATAGTCTATACGGTACTATTTAACTTTTATAACTATGAGAGGTCGAATTGTGATGTTTTGGAACATTGAACGGTAACTTTGTGCGGTTTGCAATATTCGCTGATTTTTCATGATTATTTTACTGTAATAAACGATTAATAGTACTGTTGTCGAACTTATTGTCTATAATCGATTTAATTAGGATTGCATGCCTCCATATTGTATGTACACGAAACTCAATTCATATTTTTAGCATTTAGTGGTAACTTTACGCGGTTTCTAGTATTGACTGATATTTACATGATAATAGAACGGTAATCACCGAATTCGTTCATACATTCTTAAATTTGTACATTGCACCTTCAAGAAACTTACTAAGCTGCGTTCCCAGCCAATTCATGGCAACACAAATTAGATTTCAACAACTAACTTGTTAAATATATTGACATTATTTATAGGGGCAGGCGCATCAAATAGGTGAATACTACTCGGACTTAATTTTTAATTCATTTCGCCGACGTCCATGCCTTCGTATTATATGTTTAAGAAACTTTCTGGTAGTTTTTGACCATCACCTGAAAATAATATGGTACAAAATTTGGCTGTGTAAAAAATAATTTGTATAACACGCCCCCGAGTATACCACGCGGTTGGGGTGCGTGGTTTGTAAAATTTTGTATAACCCGCGTGTTATATTCGCTAAAATACGGTATCTAGTCTTGCAGAAATTTATTGTCGTTTAGGTTTGTATTTTATTTTGTCTGTTGTTATTGTTCCTCCAACAATCAATTGCTGATCTCCCAGGACTACCTTGCACATAAATGGACATTAATTGTAGAAATTATGTTTTCATGCATGCAATAGAATAGATAGCATCCAAAGATAAGCTGTAATCTGATCTGTATCCTGAAGATATCAGAATATTTTTGCCTTATTGTAATTCCAAGTGTATCATTGTAGCTTGTTGTGACGGTCAGCTTTCTGCCAAAACATCACCGAAGCGTAGAATGTCGAATGGAAAACCGTCTGACTGGTAGCATGGAGTCGTCAAAGTCACGTGTCGTTCCGGCTAATGTTGTAACATGTGAACCCTTCAACCATCCTCCAAACATTCTCGCTAATCGAAGTGAGTTTGTTAGCGGACAAAATAGCGATTGCATTGGCATTATGATTTCTTTTTCTGTATTGACTTGGCCTGAAGTTTAGCATGGCAATGGTTGGACTTAGTGGAAACCATTAACTTATAACCTAGTTCATCATTATTAGAATTGTGCATTAAAACATCCTTATAAAAACCTTAGAGTGAGGCTAGATCTTTAGTTGCTAAAAATTTGTCATGTTCTGAATCTCACTTGGGCGCTGTCTAAAACATATTCGTTTGGGTCTAAAATGGTGTTCGATAATTTGCCTGAATCGTCTAGCTGTGATAAATCGTGATTCATCAGCTGAATCTTCAGCTTAAGTCGCTCCAGAAGCTGTTTAAAAATTATGTTGACATACAGCGTACTAGTTTGTTTCTCAGAAGAATGTAACCTTTCAGAGTTTTTAAAGTGTATAAATATATTACTTTTCAGCTAGTCAAGGCTATACTAAAAGTAGAAAGATAAATATAAAACTAGTTATAAAGCTATTTAATTCGGGACAAAATATAGAGGTAAAGTGAGGGCTATAATTGGCTAGTTTTCTTTGAGCTCAATTGCCATTGGCAGGCGTAATTGGGGGCAAGGTGCAACTTACGCATACTGATGTAAGTTCAAGGCAAGAATAATTTACTAAAATCATGCACACCAAAAGTCTGCAATGTCAAAACTGGCCTACTCGTACATAGTGCTTTAATCTAGGTTTTTGCTGCGGGGGGCTATCAAAACTGCATCGCTCTATTTGTCGCATTTGTCAACCCTCACTATGTTCACTATGACAGTGTCTAAGAAAATCACCTTGCAAAATAGCTTCTATGAAATCACAATGCAATTCTCATAAGAGGTTACAGTGCCAATTCATGACCTCCGTGTAATTTCAGTGTAGTTTATATGAGGCTTTTATCGCTTCTATGAAATCACAATGTTATTATAAGACGTTACTTTGGCAATTGATCACCTAGAGCTATGAAATCACAATGCACTTGTTGCATAAGTACGTAATGCAGAAAATGACTTTTTTTTATCTCAAGGTACCTAGGGGAGGCGCCTGAATACGTATGGGGCTCTTATGCCTATCCCATCTTATTGTTTAATTTTTGAAGCTATTTATTTTCCCAATATTTTCGTTTGGACTTCGTGTGTTGTTGAATTGTAGCTCACGTCAATCTGTCACTGGTGGTGTTGGTTGATGGTGTTTCTTGGGTGTCCACTTCGATCAGCGTTTATAACTGCGGCCATCATTCAAAGTTTGTATTTGTTTGGTTATTTATTATTTACCAGTTTTTGCATAATTTTGGGCTAAAATTAAAATGTTAGTAGCTGTTGTTTGATTTCTGAGAAAATTTTTATTTTTATGTGACTTCTTATATATGCTAGTTGGCTGTCTTATCATAAAAATATTTAGTGTTTTGAATACTTAAAAGTGTTTAAATTGTAATTAACTAATACATTGGCTTAGCTTAAACCTTCTGGGTTGTGGCATTGTTACGGTTTTCATTTTGATGTATGATAAGTTGATGTCCTGATTATATTATTTATAATGATTGCACAATAAATATTTTAAAAAACTTATTTGAAGATGAACAATTTAAGATGAATGGGCTTTATATTTGATATGGAGATGAACATGTGTATATTTGAAGATGAAAAGTGCATATCTGAAAACGAATGTGTAGACCCGTGGCGCCGCGTGTGCATGTGTGTTTGAAAATGTGTGAATTATTGATTGTATGCTCATGTATTGCGTTGTGTGATGTTGTAGTTGTGCCAACTGTACAGCCACAATATTCTCATGCAAGTGGTGTGCAGCCAGACACAAGTGCATGTCAATGCTTGACGAATGCACAACTGCAACAGTAAGTTGCACTTACATTTAAATAGAATCATATAACTTTATAAAGATAGCCTTCCTTCCAAGGAAGTTCAAGAGTGCCTGCAGAACCTTACAACAAATCATTAATGGTGCAGAGAAATTTTGTGTGAAGGACTTGATCAATGATCATGGTTCCTACACAGCAGCTCTTTGCGTTAGGCTCAGGCACATACTCTCTTATGTTACTAGCTGGATTGTCTAACCAATTGGCCGCTGTGCTGTACACTTTGTTTTCTCTTGCAATTTAAGATGAAGAAGAGCACTGCCTTAACCTTACCTTAAGGCAGCATTTGTACGAAATGTTAGTGAGTTCATTTTCTAATCGTCGACATATTAGAGTGGGTGGCTAATTCTCGTTTTCACCGTCTCATCTTCCCATCAACAATGTACAGTCACTCAGTCACTGTACTTATTATTGCTGGGTTGGCTAGGGGGGGGGTGGCGGATGGTGGAGCAGATATCTCGAACCAAATTCTCTGCTGTAATGGTTATAATTATTTAACCCTTTAATGCCGGAGGGTATAGGATTTCCCATACCATTCACTACTATCTTGGCATTAAAGGGTTAAACCCCTTGACTTCTTGATAGCTAATCACTGCACTACTGAGCATCCCAAGCAATTGAAACTGGTACCAAAATTTGAAATGTTCAGTTAATAGACTGTGTCCAGTGTTTTTCTATCCTGCATTTGATTTTTAATGAATTGGTTTGTAATTGATTTACAATGTTCTGCCTGCGATGATTGTTTGTTCAGAGGATACCAACAAGCGTTGAACAGCGAGCTCAGTGTCCACGCGTTGAATTCGCGTCCAACAAAAGCGCATTGATCATGGCTGCAGGCACTCAGAAGGGTTTCTCTGTTGCAGGATTTAACATTTTCGTGAGTTCATTCTGCACTTTTTATTTGGTCTGAGTTTGCATTTTTTTTCATAAACTGTGTAATGCAGACTATTCAAGCCTCAGATTCAAATTTCAGTGTGAACTTATGCTTGTTATATATTGATTTAATAATAATAATAATTGTAGCAAAGCAATAAGGAGGAGGACTGACAGCCAGTCCATGAATACGATGTTCACCAGCCATGGCTGGGCTGGGAGCACCTCTGAGTGGGCTTCTTGAAGGGGCGCTATATAAGTTTTCCGAATGAATGAATGAAGTTGTGTTCTGTATATTTGGTATATTTTTCACAGGATTTTTGTCAATGTTTCTTGGTGTTATTTCAGAAAATCTATCAGGGAAAACTGAAATGTCAGTTCAACAATGGCGGTCGGCTGGTAACGGCTCCAGCTTCTTTTCCTCCCAATGATCCGGTGGCTTTGCGGACCGTCATTACCTGCGATCCTGTGGAGGTATTTGTCTACTTACTGTTTCAGAGCTCTTAATTATCATGGCAATCAGCCATTTGTTTCTGTACCACTAAACATTGTGTGGGATACGTAATTGCAGGAAATTCTCTAAGTTAGTTGAACTACAATTTGCGCAGGATTTAATGGTGATTAGTTGATTGTTCAATAGTCAATTTCAGATTGATTTTTAAGCAATGGCTAATTTACTACGTATATAGTTGCACAAAGTCGCCTTTTGTCATTTGCGTCTATTTCATTCTGCAAGCCACTCCCTGTCTCCTAAAGTCTGATTCTACTGTGATTCATGCATTGGGGTTTAATACGATGCATCTGTGCAAGATTTTTCTTGGGTTGACCTGCAAAGTTTGGTTGTATTTCTGCAAACATTAATTGCACCTCCTGTGATGTATTGTGCACCACTCTGTTCCACAGCATAGCTCACATGTTGTAACATTACTCCCAGGCCACTAAACATCCGAAGTAATAATTCATTAAAGATCGATCGAACCCTTCACTCTAGAACAGACTGCCATGCAATTAGTTTCAGGAAGCTTTTTGCCCTTCCCGGCATCTCTGTTTCATCCACATGTGAAGATCCTTCTGTTTGATCAAGGTCATGCATCTTCAGGACGGGAGCATCTCTGAATAGTTTTCCTGTCGAGTTGCTGTGCATATTTAGAGTCAATTATAATTGCTGTGAAGGTTATCTGAGGACTTAATCTAGAGTCGGCCCAGTCTTTTGCGTCAGTTTGCTCTTATGAGAGTCTTATCCAACATAAAGGTTGGCCAATATTCAGTTAGCTTTTGATATAGTTTTCTCCAATAGACAGACGTTTTTAATTGCAAATTCCCTTGAAGCAACCATTTGATTGACTTTTAAGGCAATGTGATAATCGTGCAATATGCAAGTCAGCTTGTCAATGGGTTTCATTGCGAGTGCATTGCAATTAGAAAAATGCCTGTAATTATTTACTGAATTTTTTCAGCTTAATTATCACAGCAATCAGCCATACGTTTCTGTACCATTGAACGTCGTATGGGAAAACAACTTTCCACTTGACACATCAGACGGCTTACATGGTATGTACAATTACAATTGTACATTGAATTTAATAGCATGAACATACTGTTCTGTACACTGTACAGTGCTGTGTTATTTTCATTTGACAACATGGCATATTGCGATGAAAGTTTCTTAGTTTGACTGCCTATGGAGATATTTGAGTTTGTGTACTCTTGCATTTTGGTTCGTCACTTTGGAATGATCCTCCCATGAGCAAATGAAATATTTCTTTTAATTCTGCTAATTAATGTTGCATATGCTTGATATGATGAGACTTATTAAACTATTTGGAGGAGTTTTAAAATGCAGATTTATAATTTACTCAGTGATGCAGAAGTGCTGTGGTGTCTATCACTTAACTTATTTAACTGTATATTGGATTTTCGGTATGATTTTTATTTGGAGATGGGTGTGTTATGTGGATCTTGTTGAGCATATTTTAGAGCGCCTCTGAGTAGTTTCTTCAAGGGGCGCTATATAAATGCTCTGAATGAATGAATGAATATTTGACAGCTGGAAAGCAAAAATGTTTGTTAATTGTGTGAGATATACAGCTTTTATAGTTTCTCTTACCGTGAACAATTCATTGATTTTGGACACTTCGAATGAATGGTGGATTGATTTTTTGGCATTTTGTCTCTGAGACAACGAAGATACTTGCCTGTATAAATATACCTATCTGGCTCATGTATGATCTGCCTCATGTCTAAGTGGACCACTTTTTACCTAATTATGGCTTGTGTTTAGTCTCACCATACGTTGATGCTTGTGCATTGAGCACCAGTGCTATGCTTGTTGCTGTTTAACTACACTACATTTCAAAGATGATTAGTGTCACCCTCCACTTTTATCCAGGCTTGGGACTGGCACTGGCTGAGTGTGAACAGTGGCTGAGTTACCACCAGTGATGTAGTAGTCACCAGTACTAACTAACCAGTAAAAAGTTTTCTGCCAGTAGGCCTACTGTTAAAATTCACTTTTCACCATTTTTTGGAGATCATGGTTTTTGTTGACCTGGAACTTAAAATTTTTTGTATTTGAGTATTTGAAAGCTGTTCTTGACTATAATTTTTTGCTGCTTTAGTGCGCCTGTACAAGTGTCGCCATCTTGTGTCTACCTGCGGACACTGTTTGACGATGGATGTCGAATACAGATGTGGCTGGTGCAGTGACCACTGCAGCCTCGAGAAAGACTGTGGCCGGGGATGGATGGGCAGAAACTATACGTGCCCCAATCCACTGATAACTTCTGTAAGACTTTGTCATTTGCTCCCTGATTATTATTCATGAATGTTAATTTGATCATGAATTATTCATCACCACTGCACCCCACAATATGAATATTCATGAATGTTAATTTGATCATGAAATATTTATCACCACTGCGCCCCACAATATGAATATTATTACAAGCGCCGTAATTTATTCACTTACAGTTAAACAGGAAGTTCTTGTAACTCATAAAGTTTAGGTTATATAGGTTATTATTGTTTCTCTTCACATTATAAGTATTTTAGTGTTAATCTGTATGCAGTGTTTTTAATGCACAAGGCATCAGCTGATGGTGCACCAAAGTTTAGAGCTTTATTATTATTGTTACATGCATTTTAACGCTTGCAGAGTCATATATTGATTTTTTAATTAATGTGAGATGGGTGTTTGTTTTATTCATTTTATTGTTGAATGTTCTGTAGTTTAATCCTCGCGGAGGACCGCTCCGAGGTGGAACAAAGCTGACAATCAAAGGAGTTAATCTTGGAGTTGTTGCACAAGATTTGGAAGTTACAGTGAGTGGACAGAAGTGTGAAATCTTGGCCAATACCTACGTGCCTTCGGAAAGGTTGGTTCATTCTCTGCTTTTCAGCTGTGATAAATTGCATTGCTTATTTTCTTCAGTGATATGAAACTAAAGATATTTTATAATGTGAAACCGTAGGAAGTGCAATGCAACGTGAAATATTTGTATTGAAAATTGGGTTTTCCATTGCTTTAATTTGCAATTGCAAAACTAAAGAAACTGAGAGATGATGACTTTGAATTTCTAAACAATCTTGCTGGAAAACATTGTTCAGCGAAGCTTATGATGTTTGATCATGTGGAGAGAATGCAAGGTGACGGAATTCCACACAATGCAATATTTGTAAGTAAGATACACTTTAGGAAAGAGAAATAAAGACAGGTTAGGAAGGCACTGGATTGACAATATTAGAAAGGAATATAGGAGAAAACTTGAACTAACATTGATGAGAGCAATGAACTTGGTAAATGCTATGATGATGATGATGATGATGATGATGATGATGATGATGATGATGATGATGATGATGATGATGATGATGATGATGACGAAGATAATTTGATGATGGTGATGATGATTTGATGATGAGAAGTTGCATGCTAATTATACTTTGAACCATTTTTTACTGTTTGCATTGTTATCTTAGTTTTTCTTGAATGTTTGAAATGTTGACCTTTCAGCCTGACGTGTACCACTGGTCTCGTAGATGGACCTCGATCTGGACCTGTAGCCGTTAAAATTAAGGGACGTCTAACGGCCACCTCTACAACACACTTTAATTACAAGGTGAGCTTGGTTTGTCTATTGCACTGTAGGAATATTTATATTTGAGAACTGTCCCTCTGACAATATATGTATTGTTGCATGTATGAGCTCTGATATTGATGTTGTTGATTAGGGTATGTCTGTTTCAAAAAGATGTCTGGTTATCTAGCTATACAGAATTATCTGTAATTGTGAAACTCTTCTGTGCACATTCATCCTTTCCATGTGTTGGATTGTATTAAAACATTTATAAAGCACCTCGAATATGGCGAATCATTCAGAGGTGCTCCCTGTGCGCAAGGCCACAAGAGAAGAAACAGGTTTTGAGGAGAGAAAATGAGGAGGTTGGTTTGCCAGCTAGAATTTGAGATCAAGTAGATGGCGTGACAGCATATTCCAAAGATAGATACAAATTGAGGTAGAGGACTGGGACTGAGCCAGAGCTGTTCTAGTACCCTGAATTAGAATATCAACTCTGTTTGAAGAGTGAAGTGGACTATGCGAGGATGCTGACGTATTGCTTGTGCTACCTATTATCTTAAATTTCTCCGTTCCACAATTACTTTTATGTCTTATTTTATTTCTTGATTGTTGCATGTTAGGATCCTACATTGTTGACACTTTCTCCAAGACGTGGCCCGATATCTGGGGGTACGCTGGTGCGGCTTAATGGAACCAACCTAGACCTTGGCAGCTCCATCAACGTCACCATTGGTCAGAAGTCGGCTAAAGTCATTTCGTGAGTTGATTCATTTCAATTTTCTGATCTCTGCGCTACAGTGTCATGAATTTGTCAAGAAAATATGTGGGCAATGGGAATGTTGTGAAAAACTAATATTTTTTATAATTTAATTTTATTGAAAACTCTAATATGTTATATAATTTATTTGTGATATATATGTCTAATTTAATGTTGATATATTTAATATATAATTTAATTGAATTGTGAAATATAATTTAGAATTTTATTGTGATATAGAATATTTAATTTAATTGAAAAATATAAAGTAGACTTTGATGGTGATGAGGGACTGGATCAGTTGGTCATAAAATTTGACTGAAAAAATCTATGAGCTATGATGTGCTCTACAAATCCGCATCCTAAATCCTTGTTATGGTGTGAAAAAGTTAAAATAGCTCCTCTTCTTGTGTGTCTTTTGGATTTCAGCCTGGCTTTTCAGATGAATTTTAATTTTTTATTGCTATTTCCTTGACTGGCAATATGGTTTAGAATGCAAAGACTGGCAGGCAGTGTTGAATATGTTTGCCAATGTGTTTGTCTTTCTAGTCGTAATGCTACACACATTGAGTTTCTGACCCCATCGCAAGTAAATCCTCTGACGATAACTGTGAAAGTCAGGTTCGACAGCAGTAGTGATATTCCCGTGAAGGATCACTTCATCTTTGTGGAGGATCCGACTGTTACGGCGGTCGATCCAAAGATTGCTCTAGTCAGGTTCGTGCTATATTTAGGACTTGGCTGTTGAAAGGTCATGACCTTTTGTCATGTATCTATTGGATTCATTTCTTCCGTTATATTTCTTCCTTGAGACAAAGTGTTAATTCAAGCAAATCTTTCCACTGTCTACAAATCACTTTCTTTTCTCTGGTTCTTTTGCACTGGGAGCGCGGCCATTTGATGTGCACTGTGAGAGGCACTTTATGTTATAGTGCATTGATGATGCATTAATGCCGTGTAGCGCTTTGTAGTGCCGTATCAGAAGCTAATCTGTTGATATTGGCAAGGTGTTTGTTGAAAACGTTTTCAGTGGCGGCAACCAGGTTGATATTCGTGGAAGTGGTCTGAACAGCGTACAGAAACCTCTGCTGGTCGTCTACGTTGGCCACGAAAATAGGACATCGGTAAGATAATTCTTCTCTGATTAATTAATTATTTTTTTATTAATTATTAATTATTTAATTTGTTTATTAATTGTGAGCTTCTGTTGCACCATTGAATATTAATGGACAGTTATGCCATGCATCAACTGATGTTACACCAAAACCAAACCGAATTATATCTAGCAGATAAGGCGACTAAGATAGTTGGATGTATAGGTCGAACTTTGTGAAGGGCATTTTATGTTCAAACTCAGAAGCACTATGGATGTGTGAATGAATCCAAGCCAGAACTATGCGTCACGTCTGTACACCACAATGTAGATAGCAATTGGTATTACTAAAGAATCATCTTATCTTATTTCTATGTGATCGCTCTATCTTTTCCACGAGTAAGTCCCATTAAATCATTGTTAATGGTTTCTGTTGCAGCCTTGTAAGGTGACTAACCCGAGCTTCCTGCAGTGCGTGACCCCTGACCTGAGAGATGCTGACAAGATCATCGACCGAGAGATACAACTGGACTTTGGTCTAATCATGGACAATGTCAAGCAGTTGCTGAATCTTCCGAACTCCAAGGGTGCCATCAGGCCCTTCACCTATTTTCCACTTCCGTCTATTCACCATTTTCCGTCAAACATCCAGTACAAGAAAGGAGAAGTGGTTGTGATTCAGGTGACTACAGCATGGCTACCTTTCAAACGTTGGCATTGCCGTTGTTGCTTAAAAGTGTCTTTTACATGAATTTTAGCGTCATGTTAAAATGGAGTAATTGCAAGACCTTGCAGCAATTTTAGTCACTTGAAATTATATAAGAATGTGTAAAATGAAGTTTTAAGGCTCTCTGTTCCTTTTTTCCCCCGAAAGCAGAATTGTCATAGTGTAATAAGTGTATTGTATTGTCAGATACGATACAATATATTATTGACATTAATGTTGCATTGTTGCACTATAGAATTATTATTATCAGTTTGGTTGGCTATGACATGATTTCACTTTTGACCTGGCCTTAGGGCTGAGGACTTGAAGAAGAAGATTATTGCAGTCAATATTAATTACTATTATGATTCTTATCAGTATCGTTGATATTAATGTCCTCATCTGAGAATTATAATAAAGATAAATATTGTTATTTATTAATATATTTTTGAAAGTTTGTTAGGCTGTAGCAATGGGTATCTCCCACATTCTAGACCAATGTTATGCCATGCATCATAAATTACCGGTAATTACAATCTAAGTTCATAATGACAGGGTTTCAGCCTTCCCCTCCCCTCCGTGTCAATCAAACTTCAGTTCTAGGGCTCTCTATATGAATGTTTATTAAACATTCCAAATCAATTTCTTTCAACCCGTAAAGTTCTCTGTTGCTAAGCTTCAATTGTGATCATGTTCTTGAGCTTGTCAAACTATGATACAATGTTTGCAACATAGTTACGTTCTTGACAACTTGTCTGTTGGAATAAACAATTACTGATTGATTGATTGATTGATTTGTGACGTCATGATTGTAAAAAATGTGACTGTTTTTTAGGGCAAGAATGTGGCTACTCTGAGCCAGTTTCGTGACTTGAACGTGACAGTGGGAGGAGTGAAATGTGATGTTGTTGATGAGACTGGCCCACACCTGACCTGTCGACCTCCTGAGACCCCACCCGTCACCAATAAGGGTCTGGCACTTGTCAGGGTTCGTTGAAGACTATTCTAATTTCTATTCTATTGTCTACTGTATATCAGTCTTTTCTGGTGATAAAAGCGCATGATCTTGTGTTAAATTTTTTTATTATCTTCATTTAGGTGACCTCAGTGTCATGTTATTGTCTAAAACCTGAACTATTCTATGAAGAGAGTTTTAGCACTTTTGACGTTACTGATGCAAAAATGCAAAATGACCAGCATACAATCTATTAGGCAGATATTTAACCCTTTAATACCGGAGGGTATAGGATTTTCCCATACCATTTACTACCATATCGGCATGACTGTTTTAACAAAATTACATTAATTAGCTCAGCTTTAAACTCTTCCTCAAATGAATCTGGGACGATAAATTTCAAGTACGACTAGAGTGAGGGGTGCAAAAGTGCCTGGTAACCAATGCATTGTTGACATGTTAAAAATTATTTTTGTCATGTGCCATTGTTGAAGTCACATTTGTTAAATGCATGTTATTTATTTCACAGGTCCACATCGGTAATTTCTACGAAGAGGTTGGCTACATAAATTACAAATCGTTTCCACTTCGTCTTGTGCTCGGTCTTGTCCTTGGCATCGGCCTCACCCTCATCGCCGGCGTCATCGTGCTCGTCGTCTGCGGCCTGTCTCGCAAGAGGAAACGTCTGGCCATATACCGGAAGCCGCCTCCGAAACTTGAGGACTTGGAGGACAAGCGTAAGCATGAGCGAGCGAGCGGCAACCCATACAGCGAGAATAATCCAGGCGGAATGGAAACAGTTCCACTCAACGCTGGTCGGAATAAGGAGATTGATGATGTGTTTGACGAAGAGGACGTTGACATCAAAGGTATCGCTGTTTATTTTATACTTTTTAATTTTATTTTAAAATTGGAGCTAATTTTTAAGTTACATATATTGCTTCTGCAGTGAAGCAAATGAGTTTTGCACGACGACCTGTGTTTTGACCTATGTTCCAACCTCCGTGACCTGGTACTGCCAAGAGCAGACATGGTATTGAGGAAAACATTTATATCTAGAATGTTCCTTTCATACTAATTTGTTTGCAGGTATAGAGTATTGGATTGTGTAAACATAGACTACAGTAGCTGTGTGTCAGATTCACGTTTTTGTGTTTTGCTAGTTTTCGTAGTAATGGCACAATTAAGGCGAATTTGGAAGCACCTGATTCTGTTTTATTTGCTTAATGAATACTGTATATAATGATACAACAGACTTTTCAAATCGGATCAGAATGAGAGAAGAATTCTTACTGCAGACACGAGTTATTTATAGAAAGGTTGCACGAGTTTAAAGACTACAGATGATATGAAACGATGACATTAGACAGATATTAGGTATCGAAACAACCATGCTAGACAGAGTTGTTAGGCAAAGAATTCGAAGGTTTGGACATGTAGAGAGATTGGAAAATGATCAAATTTTACACATTGCACTGAATGCAAGATTCAAAGAAAAAGAAACACGGGCAGACCAAGACTGCACTGGGTAGACAATCTAGAAGAGGACATTTTATCGTTAAGGCATTATTAACAGGGCAATGGACTTGACAAGGGACAATGGAGGTCATTTATTCGTATCTATTGTCACCAAATGTCTATTATCAGGAACTGGTGGTGGTGGTGATGATGATGTTGATGAATTATATAATAAGTGAGGAGAAGTGATATAATTGAAGCAAAAAAGTCTCTAACAAAGAAGGTGAGAGTTTATTTTCTGATCAATCTATTTCCAGGTGAGGCCGTGTACTTCCAAGGACTTCTGAAGCGCATGGAAAATCCCGTTCTTCAGAAGGCGGCGAAAGAAGTGTTCATCTCACGCGATCGAATCGAATTGGGCAATCTAATTGGAAGAGGTACGTGGTTTTTATTTATTTCACATTAGTTGTCAATTGATATTGCTGTCATTCAAAGAAATTTTTTCAAGCTTTCAGGGACAAGAACAAGGAGACAAGACCCACCTAAAGCCGCCACATAGGGACCTTAAGCAATCGCTCATGCGCTTTGGTGTGAAACTCTGATGCAGTGTCCACGCTGTAGTCGGGACGGGAGCGCCTCTGAGTAGAAGCTTGAAGGGGCATTGAAGCAGATGCGAGAAATAAATAAATAGATTTAAAAAAATTGTGGGTATCAGTTTGCTTTTTGATTTGGTCTGCTTCTTATTATATAATCATATGTTGTTTTTATTATGATCACGATAATAATCTTCTGTTTTAGGTCATTTTGGTCAAGTGTTTGCTGCAACGCTAAGAGACGAAAATATGGAAAATCCCATGTGTGTTGCAGTGAAAACAGTGGAAGGTAAACAGGAAACTTATATATATAAATATATAATTTATTTGAAACTGAGGCAAATTATAATGTGTACTGATCTAAAAAATTTCGCAGTAATCTTTTTTTAGTTATATTAATTTTACTTTATCTAAGATGTTCTCCCTTTGTAGCCAGTATAAAAACCCAAGTTGGGTCACATGATAGATAATACAGAAGAGTACACCGGCAAATGTCCATTGGCCTAAGGTCGCCATGTTGCCGTATAATTTTGCAATAATTATCGTGGCATGGTAATGTAAAGACGAGGAGTTGGAACTCGATTCAGTGCGTAATTTGTAACTTATATAGCGCCTCTCACACTAGTTACCATTCAGTTGCAATCCCAGTGCGAGTACCCCAATTTAGAAGATTATAAGTTTTTTGAGGAAATAGAATTAATAGTACTGTGCTGCTGCATTTGAAATGCTTGTTATTTATTTATGCTACTGCTTACCATGTTCAAAGAACGTTGTACATTCTGACTGTGTCATTTTGAAACTTTTCTAGATACTGGTCTGAACGCAAAGGTTGTGGAGAATTTTCTTAAGGAAGGCGTGACCATGAAGAAGTTTGACCATCCACATGTGCTCAGTCTTCTCGGAATATCGTTAGGTATTAAGAAGGAGCCGATGGTTATTCTGCCTTTCATGGCGAACGGTGATCTGCGGTCTTACGTCAAAGATAAGGCACGGGTAAATGAAACTTTGCTGCTTTCAAATAAATTAAAGTTTACTTAAACTGAAGAATTATTATCTAACTCTTACGTCAAAGATAGGGCACGGGTAAATGAAACATTTTTTGCTTTCAAATATATTAAAGTTTACTTAAACTGAAGAATTGTTATCAAACTGAATATATGTCATTTGTTTCTTCTACATTTTTGGTTTCTATCAAGGGACTTGTGCAGTGTGCATTTGAATGGATGGATGGATCCGATTTGACCAGGGTTTATGGCAACAGAGGCCGTTACCCTGGACAGAATTTTGCTTGGCATATTACAGCATTTGAATGTAGAAAGCATGTAGTATTTGTAACGACACAAAACTCGTCTGCATTTTATATAATTTGTGAGTTCAGAAATGCATACACACGATCTTACATCAGAGTTTCACTAATTGTATTGCTGTGCTGCTACGTTTGAAGCGTTTGTTATTGTTTAATATTATTTATTGACACTCGTTTATTAAGAGCCACTGTTTGATGATAACCATTCAGTCAATTGTGCTGAGTTGAGGGGTTGCTCAAGATCCCCACTTTAACTGCCCCATGCAGGGGAATGCTTTGACCGATCGACTACCATCCAAGTAGAGACCCCCACCCATGACCTTTATCTTTGTGTAAGCGCTGATCCCCTCGCCAATTGGCCACCATCAGCTAGGGATTCCAAGCAAATGGAGAGTAGCAGCAGTACCGATGGAACTAACTTCTTGCTGTTGGCAAGTGGAGATGCGAACCCATGACCTTTACCGTTAAATGTAGGCTGAGCACCCTCCTTTAAAAATTTGTGGCCAGTTGTTAAATTGGTCAATGTTTTGACCAGCTGGAGGATTCCAAGTAAATGGAGAGTAGCAGCAGTACTGATGGAACTGACTCTTTGCTGTTGGTAAATATAATGTCTAAGACTTGATTGATGAGGTTGTAAGCGGTTGTCTTCTGCTTTTAATGTGGCAGGAGTTCACGGCTCGTCAGCTGCTGCATCTCGCTCAGCAGGTTGCTGAAGGAATGGCTTACCTATGCAGTCTCAACTTCATTCATCGAGACCTTGCATCAAGGAACTGCATGTAAGAAGTTTGCTATAGTTGTTTCTTTGTTGGTGCATTCCTCTTATTGGAATCTGGAATAGCAGAAAAACGGAGTGGTTTGTTTCTCCTCTAATCATTTAAAATTCGTTTTTTGGTGGAAACTGCATGAGAGATGGGATTTGAACGTGTATATCAGATGAGTTGCCTCACTAATGAACATTTATGCTAGATTTGTCAAGTGATTGATTACTGGGATTCTGGATGTTGATTGCTTACCCATGTATCTCAGAAATTACCTATGCATCTCAGGAAACATTTTCTAAATGTCTTAAATCGCATCGTAGATCTGTTGGGTAGCTACGTTAAGCGCCTTCGTGAGATTCTTGTTAAGGCGCTATATAAATGATCATATACATACATGTATGTATGTCTATTAGTTTGTGTAGACTGGTCAGTGGCCAGCTTTCCTGAAATATGTGTTGGGATTATTCTGTGAACTTTCTCTTTCTATTCTTTAGACGTTAAATTATTGTTTTATGACCATTATCTCTGACAATGTATTATTTTATTGCATAAATTTTATTTTTTCAAATGCTGAAATGTTGTTGTGTTTGTTTGATGAAGGATTGACGAGAAGAACGAAGTGAAAGTGGCCGACTTTGGTCTTTCACATGAACTGTACGATCGTGAGTACTACAGCAGTAAGGACCGCAAGGCAAAGCTACCAATCAAATGGATGGCACTGGAAAGCCTTGAAGATTTCCTATTCACGTCAAAGTCAGATGTCGTGAGTATTCTGCATTCGACACAAATTCACATTTGATGTGTTTGCAAAATTGGAAGGAAGCTTTTGAGAAATCAGCTTTAATTAGACTTTAAATTTGTTTTAAAGGTTTATTTTCATTTTAATGTTCCATATTGTTTGACCAACTACAAATATATTGTCACAAGTCTTTTCCCTCTTCTTCTCTACGTGTGACCTTCAGTCTCTTCGGAAGCTTCTTCGTATAAGTTCGTGGTAGCGTAGGCCTATCCCTAGATAACTGTTTCATTAGCTAAATGGCTAGGTTAAAGAATCTACAGTCTTTCACTGTTTTGTTAACCAACAACGACGACGTGTTTAACTCTTCTTATTATACTCCAAAATCCGATATAAAGTAAAACGATCAGCAACAACACAACAATGACTACACTTGCGTTATCATAACAACTACACGACTACTATCTTCATCAGTCTACTCTATCGCAACTCAACAACAACTCTTACAGCCTATCTCAACGGCTCTCAACACGCAACTCTCCTTCTTCACTTCCACTCCCTTCTTGTACAATTAACGTACGCTCGTCTAGACGTCACGTGCTGTCCAGACAATCACCTGTGCAGACGCCGCGCGGCAATTTGCACCTGGCCTACTTACGTCGCTGTACGAAAATCGGCGTGCACTGATTAAATTAGCTGACATTACCTCCTTCCTTTCTTTTGAAGAGAGCTAATTAATCTTAAAAATTAGCGAACGTATAATGCTTAAACTAAATACAAACAATTCTTATACTAAATGCAATCACAAAATACCTTATACTACAATCTCGATAAGCAGTCTGCTACTACATTCAACTTTCCTTTCTTATAGTTCAACAGAATGTCAAAATTTTGCAATGATAAAGACCATCTGACTAACTTAGCAGACTTCGACATTGACTCAGTCAAATAAACTAAAGGATTATGATCAGTGAACACATTAATCTTGGAACCAATAATGATTTCTTTCAATTTGTTTAAAGCCCATATGATTGCATAGGCTTCCTTCTCAATCGTCGCCCATCTCCTCTGGGTATCTGTCAGCTTCTGGCTGATAAATGAAACGGGACGTTCTATCCCCTCATCGTCCACTTGTGACAGCACAGCCCCCACAGCAAAATCACTGCTATCACAGTACAAATTAAATGGTTTGCCAACCTCGAACATGTACAGAATAACATTCGATAAAACAATTTCTTTAAGAGAATCAAAAGATTTCTGGTGGTCCTCAGTCCAAATAATGTTCTCAGGTGTCTGCTTGCTAGTTAAATCTGTCAATGGTTTAGCAATCTCAGCAAAATTACAAATAAATTGTCTGTAGAAACCAAAGAATCCTAACATTTGCTTCACTTGCTTCTTCGTTTCAGGGTTTTTTAAATTAATCAAACTGTCAATCCTATCTGGATTCATCATCTTCTTCCCTGAACCAATGAGGTGACCGATGAATTTCACCTCACTCTTACCAAACACACATTTCTTCAAGTTCAAAGTTACATTATGCAGTCTTATTTGTTTCAAAAACAATTCTAAATGTTTCAAATGAATGTTCCAATCATCAGAATGGACTGCAATGTCATCAACATAGGGTTCAGTAAATGCATTAATCGGTTGCAAAATCATGTTTATGGCTTTTACAAAAGTCCGTCCAGAGTTAATCATTCCAAAAGGGACACGTGTAAATTCGTACAGTCCACTATGGGTAACGAATGCGGTTTTCCATTGGTCGGATTTCTTCACCGGACAAGTCCAGTAAGCACTGCGACAGTCCAAGACGGAAATAAACTTGGATTTCCCGACTTTGCTCAGCACATCTTTGACGATCGGCATGGGGTATCGACAATTTTCAGTATATGAATTCACGTACCTGTAGTCGCACGCGAGTCTCAAGGATCCGTCCTTCTTCTTGACGATGACCAGCGGACTTGCCATTCTGCTCGACGACGGTTGAATGATGTTTGCTTTCAGCATCTCTTGTATTTGTTTGTCCACTTCTGCGCGGTATATCAGCGGTATTCGATAAGCCATGAACTCCTTCTCTCGAAAGTCCGGTCTCAGCACCACTTCGTGTTCTACCAATGTACATAATCCAGGTTTGTCCGAAAATCTGTCTGCATATCGGTTCAGTATATCCAGTAGCTGTTTCTGTTGCTCGCTCGTAAGATGTCCGATCTGTTCATAGTCCAATTGCAGCGATTTCTGTGTCGTCTCTGCATGGTCTTCTTTCAATGGTAGCTCTACCACTGATCCGAATTCGTCGTCCTCTTCCACGATGAGACCACACGATAATGTTCTTGCGATGAACTTCCTCATTTTGTTGGCATGGACGATTCGTCGGCCGTTTTCATTCATGTCCACCAGATACGAATACTTGGATCTTCTTTGTAGCACTGTACATGGACCATGCCATCGTGAGATCAATTTATTGGTTGACGTTGGATACAGGACGATGACGTTTTCTCCTGGTTCGAATTCTTTATCCTTGGCCCTCTTGTTGTATTGACTGGCGTATTGTTTTTGCTTTTCCTCTGCACAATTCTCAGCAAATATCAAAGCTTTCTCCATGTCTGCTCTTAAGTTCTTCAGGTACTTTGCTGGTTGTACTCCAATGTTTGGCGGTAGATTTATTTCTTTGGTCCAGCTTTCCTTTAAGATAGTTAATGGTCCTCTTGGCATTTTTCCATACACCAGCAGATATGGTGCCACTCCTGTCGTTGCGTTGGGAACTTCTCTCAATGCCCATACGGTAAACGGAATGATTTTATGCCACTGTCTTGGATTTTCCACAATGACATGATGCACCATCTTCTTGAACGTCTGATTCCATCTCTCAACTAATCCAGCTGCCTCAGGATGCCCTGGTGAATCGAATCGTGGACAGCATCCCATCAATTTCAAAAATTCTCTTGTGAGACTGGCTGTAAAATTTGTGCCTCTGTCGCTGGTGATCACAGACGGCACCCCCACGTCAATGAATAGCTTCATCAAAGCTTCGCACACAGCCTTGGCAGTCAATGACTTCAGCAAAAAGATTGTCGGCCATCTTGTACATGAATCCACTATGCACAAGCAATACTTATGCCCAGCTGCTGACTTCGGTTCTATTGGGCCTACCACGTCCATAGTCATCCGTCGGAATGGCACATCTTCCCTTGGAATTGGTGTAATCGGCACTCGATCCATCACCAAACTTCGTGCCTTCAGCTGACACTTCTCACAGGACTTACAAAATTTCACCACGTCTCGACGCATCTTTGGCCAGACAAAGGACAACTTGATTCTCTCTCGTGTCTTCTCTTCTCCCAAGTGTCCGCCAAATACTGACTCGTGAGCTAATTCCATTACTTGAATTCTTCTCTCTTTCGGTAACACCAACTGATACACAAGCTGATCCAGCATTTGATGCTTCTTATACAGCAATCCATTCACCACGCTAAACTCTGATCCTTGGTCTTCAGCGATCCTCCACCACGATTTCAGTGACTCGTCATTTCTCTGCTGCTCCTCGAATTTCTTCGCATCTTCCAGCTGTCTTTCATCGTTCGAATTCTCTGTGAACAAGTCCCTCATACTTGTCTCCAGTTCAGCGTCGCTTCCGGAATCTTCACTATCATTTCGTTCACATGCAGCCATCTCTTCTTCAGTTTCATTGTTCTCAGATGTTGTTCTTTCGTCATCTTGGATGCTGAGTTCATCTTCGCTTTCCGTGTCATCTTCTTGCGAACTTTCGTTTATCGTTTCATCTTCTCTGTCTTCGACTTCTGCTCTCCGACTTTGTGCTCTTGTAGTCACATTCGCTTGTAGCTCTCCTTGCAATATACTGATTGGTGGAACCTCTTTCAGTTCTGCAATTATCTCTGGATGTAGCAGGAACTTTTCTGGATTTTCTTTACACAGTTCTGCTGAAATGCTGGCACACACTAAAGTTAAATATGGCGCGATATTTATTGTCCTGTCCTCTGTAGCTGCTCCTTCGTTACGACCGCTCATCCGCACTTCGATTTTCACCAACTTAGCTGGAATCGGCTCTCCAGCTACACATTGCAAATGAACTCTGCCGATTTCTTCTACTGTCGTTCCTTTCAGTAGTTCCTCGTTGATTACTGGTATCTCGGTCCCCGAGTCAATCAACGCCTCGACTTGCACAGGCTGCCCATCAGTCCCACGTATCTCCACATTTACATGCTGCAACGATATTTTCTTTATGCGTTGACACTCCTCTTTACTTTTTGTTTCTCGACAATTTTCTGCAATGGAAGTAGTCTTTATCGCTTCTTTCAGTATGGTGAACTGCGGCGTACACTTCATCACTGACTTTACTTCTGTTTCTTGGTTGCATTGTTCTTCCCAACCAGGAGGTGCATTTATCACTTGTATCTGGTTTACTCGAAGATTTTCTGCACTTCTGCTAAAGTTCTTCCTCAGATTTGCCGCTCCTGGTGCTTGGCAATGTTTTATTAGGTGTTTATCAGAATTGCAATTGTGGCAACGCTTCTTGATAAAACTTCTTTGCTCCTTGTTCTCCCACTTGTTGTACGGCGTGTAAGATGCATTACTTTCTGTTGGGCGTCCCAGCGGCGGAGTTCGATTGTAGGCTTGTCTGTCCCACGTTGACTGTTGTTTATCTTGCGACCACTGCTTTCCAGAATAATCATCTTTCTTTGCATCATTACTCTTGGCTTGGCTTCCGGTGTCTTTGCTATCCTTGTTCCACTTGGGTTGCTTTGGACTATTGTCCCATGCTTCAAATTTCGGTTTGTCTTGGAACATCACACCAATCCGATTGTTTACATGTATATCTGCGAGATCTGCAACATTACTAGCTTCCAAGCATTCTGTGCCCTCTTTTGCTAAGACAAACTGCAGTGGACCTGGTGGTAAACATTCTTTCAGCTTATCCGCCACTAACAAATCAAACAGCTTCTCGTAGTCTTTGTCCACTCGTCTACTTCGGACATAATAATTCAACAGGTTCTTCAGCCTAGCCGTGAACATCGTATACGTTTCTTCGGCTGTCTTCTTGGCATCTGCAAACCTTGACCTGTACTCACGAGCTGTTAACTTGAATTCCTTCAACAAGTGCTCTTTCACTGCATCGTATTTATCTAAATTCTCAAATGATAATCGATTCAATACCGTTCGTGCTCTCGGGGTCATCAATGGCAACAACAATTTCACCCAATATTGCTTTTCCACAGCGAAGCTATTGAATGCATTTTCAACTGTTTCAAAATATAATGGCACTTCCATCATATCATACGGCATCTTCGGTAACACGTGCTTCATTGCGTCACCTATCTTCTTAATCTTGGACACCATTGTCTCACTTTCTTTGAGTCTAATCTGTTCTGATACTTCCCGGCTCTTACGATCATCTTCGTCTCTCTTCTTCAGTCGATCTTGATCTTCGATTCTCCGCAGTTCTTCTTGTTCTATCTTCTGCTGCAACAGTTCTAACTGCTTTCTGCGTTCTTCTTTTTCAATGGCCATTTCTTTAAGTTGAGCCTCCTTGATAGCAAGTTTCTTTTGTTCTAACTGCATCTGCTCTTCTCTTTCTCTTTCTGCTTTTTCCAAATTGTCTTTTCCAGCTTGAAATTCTTCCTGACGAATTTCTTCTGCTCTCTCCAGTTCTTGTAAACGCATCTTTTCCTTTTCTTCCTCACGAGCCTTTTTGTCTTCGATCTGCTGTTTTCGTATTTCTTCATCGCTTTTTCTTGCTTTTTCGTATTCTATCATTAACTCCATCCTTCGTCGTTCTGCTTCGTCACGATCTAATTTCATTTGTTCTAACTGAAGCTGGAACTGCTGCTTCTGCATATCTATCTCTTGCTGTCTCATCCTTTCTGCTTTTTCTATCTCTTGTTGTCGCAGTTCTTTCTCTTCTTGCTTACGTTCTTTCTCTTTCTGTCTGCGCTGCTCTTCTTTCTCTTTTTCTTCTTGTTTACGCTCTTTCTCCTCTTGTCTGCGCTGCTCTTCTTTCTGCTTCTCTTCTTGTCTACTCATCATCATGAATTGTAGCAACGCCTCTATAGACATCGGTGCCTCAGGCTTCTCCACTGGCTTCTCCGCAACGCCTCCGACAGCACCTTCTTCTTCTTCTTCTTTCTTAGCCCAAACCTCGGCTAAATTTCTCATCAATTCTTCCCTAGACATCTGTTCGACTTCTTCTGCGTCTAGATCTGCTTCAATTAGCAGTTTTATCAGTCTATCAGTAGACATTTTCTTAATATTTGCTTGCTTTTTCTCCGTAAGTTTCTCCATCTTACTTCTTTACTTTACAGATGCTCGATAAATTAGTAGACTACTCTTCAAATGTTTGCAATTGACTGACTTCAATTCTTTATGCACACTTCAATAGACAAGCAAGTTTTTCTACCTTGTAGTCGTTGTGTTGTCGTTTCTCACTGTCGTACGGATGCTCGATGTATCGTTGCTTCTCCCGTGTGCTCGGCTCCTCGATAAATTCACAGCGTCCGTTTCTCCACAACGTCTGTTGATTGGATAGAATCCCTCCGTTCCTACTTGGCACGTAGACCCACCGTTCGTAACTACGATCGTTCTCCTGCAACTTGGATCGTTATCCTGCAACTTGGATCGTTATCCTGCAACTTGGATCGTTATCCCACCGCTGCCACCAAATGTCACAAGTCTTTTCCCTCTTCTTCTCTACGTGTGACCTTCAGTCTCTTCGGAAGCTTCTTCGTATAAGTTCGTGGTAGCGTAGGCCTATCCCTAGATAACTGTTTCATTAGCTAAATGGCTAGGTTAAAGAATCTACAGTCTTTCACTGTTTTGTTAACCAACAACGACGACGTGTTTAACTCTTCTTATTATACTCCAAAATCCGATATAAAGTAAAACGATCAGCAACAACACAACAATGACTACACTTGCGTTATCATAACAACTACACGACTACTATCTTCATCAGTCTACTCTATCGCAACTCAACAACAACTCTTACAGCCTATCTCAACGGCTCTCAACACGCAACTCTCCTTCTTCACTTCCACTCCCTTCTTGTACAATTAACGTACGCTCGTCTAGACGTCACGTGCTGTCCAGACAATCACCTGTGCAGACGCCGCGCGGCAATTTGCACCTGGCCTACTTACGTCGCTGTACGACAATCGGCGTGCACTGATTAAATTAGCTGACATATATTTTACTCTTCTGATGCCTGAGGCAGGATGAAACAAGACCTGCAACACTCTGGTGAATTTGTTGCCTTTTCTCTCAGTTGGGACCTGGTGAAAGGAGTTGTGTTTGTGCTTCCATCTGGTTGACTTTTGTTTCTGTTTGATGCAGTGGTCATTTGGAGTGCTGATGTGGGAACTGATGACGCGTGGAGTGACACCGTATCCAGACGTCGAAATCTTTGAAACGAGGAATTATCTTGCGAGTGGACGTCGACTGAGGAAACCTAAATACTGCCCAGACAACATGTAAGACTTTCAAAGTTTCGTACAAATTTCTTGTGAAATGTGGGGGGAAAATTTCTGTACTGAAAGTCAGGCGTTATTAGCAGGGGATCGATAGTTTTTGCTATATAATTTGGATATTACTTGTTTGAATTAAAAATCAAAATCATTTATTTGGCAACCAAAAACACAAGAACAAATCAAATAAAGCATCATAAACACAAGGTTAACAAGTATAATAAAACATTACTTAAATAACGATGCCAGTGGTTTCTATTTGGTTGCACAGGGGACTCAGAAGGGGTCTTACAACCCTGCTAGGTGAGTCCCCTGGGCGACTATACCAAGATGGTGATGGCCAATAGGTTGTCGTACCGTGGTCCTAACATAATTAGAAGTACAATAAGGAAGCAACCTCATTAATATGGGGAGGCTGTTACAGACCGAGAGGTGTATAGACAGTGTAGACACATCTCTTCCCATTAGGTGTATAGACAAAAGGAACAAGAATACCCCTCTCATTAGAGTGGAATGAGCTACACCTCTAGACATCCAGGGCAAGGCTGTGCAGAGCTCTCGCAAGTAGAGAGTGACGGTGCCTCCTTTTTGGCCTCTCTGGGGCAAGGAGTACTTCTGAGCAGTTGTTTTGAAGGTGTGCTATGCATAGATATCTGTGATGAATTAATTTAACATTGTAGCATTTGGTGCATCGGAAATAGTTTTATTTTTTAAGTGGTGCGTAATAAATGTTCAATTACAATTTGGCTCCTGAGTAGGTTTCTTGAAGGGTCATTATATAAGTCCATTGAATGAATGAATATTGGATTTGGTATAGGGGTCATTAGATTATATTAGATACCTTTATTAAAATAAATGGCTAGTAAATAAACAGAACTGCTGCTTGTGCTCATTATCTCATCTCTTCTTTCCTCAGCTACAACATCATGTTGGAATGTTGGAACAAGATTCCCGAGCGGCGACCGACATTCAGTGAACTTGTTAATAAGATCGAGATCCTGCTGAATCCATCCCAAACACAGCAGCAGCAGCAACGGTCTGGTGATGTATCCGAAGTTGAAGAACCATCCTACATTAACGTTGCTGATCATGAAGACGAAGGCGACTACTTGAAGCCAACCAGTCTGGCGTGATGCGGGTGATACCATCTCTAGCCGGTTCTGTTTTCCAGTTCTGTTATGGTGTATGAGAGCGGAAAGAACAAAATGTTATAGCTTGAGTGGAAGCCATATTTTTCTGAGTGTCCTAGAGCTGTCTTTGTAGAATGGTTTTATATGGAGTTGCATTGTGTTCTCATTTGCTGGTGTTTGTTCTTACACTCTGTGTTGATTTATCGAGATTGCGCTGTCGTAGAATCTCACATTTGTGTATGATGGAGTTGACTTGTTATGATATTTGTGGATGAACGTTATGAGATGTGTGAATATATTTATCTTGAATTAAGTTGAGATCTTTTGCCAAAAACAATGTCTGGATGCGGTCCACTCGAACTGGTTCAATTTGATCGGCAGTTTGTGGTGTTGTTTCGCAGTAAATTCAAGTAATTATGATACTCTACGTGTTATTATCACAGCATTTATTTGTATTTCAATCAAATCACCGAAACCATCTGAGCCATCTAAGTTTTCACAGTAAATAAGATAAACCTAAGCAGGTAAATAATTATGTAGGATTCTTGCTTAAACTTTTAAAAATGGCATA
Source organism: Lumbricus rubellus (assembly GCA_945859605.1). Taxonomy (NCBI): domain Eukaryota; kingdom Metazoa; phylum Annelida; class Clitellata; order Crassiclitellata; family Lumbricidae; genus Lumbricus; species Lumbricus rubellus. The sequence goes on from OX243819.1 coordinate 9,300,392, forward strand.
TTGATTTTCAACCTGAAGACGAGAATTTCTGTTGTAAGCATCTTTTAAAATACAATTAGAATTGTGCAAATTTATATAGCACCACTTCAAGAGAAATTTTTTGCATTTTGTAGTAATTCTGATAGCTTTTACTATGGACATGCACAATTGAACGTAGTAACTTCTGAAAAAGCTGAATGTTGTGTGATTGGAATGCATCAGCAATTTCTCAAGTTCTATTGTTCTGTTTTGAGCTGAAGAATTTAATTTGTTTTGGTGGGGTTTAGAAGTCAACAGTATTTGATGAACCACTACATGTTTCGGTGCATTTTTAACCTCTCCGGTGTAAAAGGTGTCGGTTAGGAACAGCAAACGAAATTATGGATAGGAAATTATTAACCAATTGACGGCCAGTTGTTATGTGTTGTCATTCGTTATGGGATAGGTAAGTAAGAATATTCTTTATTTCTCAGATTACATGTTTGCACTTTTGGTTTACACGAAATTAAGCATTAATTATAAAGCATTCTTGCTAATTTGTTTTCTCGTTAATTGGTTAGTTCATAGGATAATAATATATTATTTGATCATGCAGTGATTTTGTCCACACTGATAACATAATTGTCCTACAGTTAGACCATCACCAGTGAACCATTTCAGATGTAATTACATAAATTTAGTTCCTTTGTGTTTTCGGCTTTACCATTGTCTCTGTGCAGTTGCATTTACCCTTACTTTAACCTTTGCATGTATGCGCTTTACCATTGTGTGATTGTCATTATCTTTGTTTAGTTGGTTTCTACTGCCATGCATTGTGTTATTGCTTTTCTATTATCTGTGTGCAGTGTATTGTGTGGTATAATTGACTATCATTCCTATTTGCATTTACCTCTTAGTGATTGCCTTTATCTTTGGCTGTATTTGTTCCCTTTGTTTTCTGCATGTTGTAATTGCCATTTCTGAAATTTCTTCCGTGTAATTTCGATGTTTGTTGGCAAACGGTTCTAACGTCCATTTCTGGGATCATGGAATAATATTTGCTTTGTGTTTTTTCTTTTCCATTGTTCTAAGTTTAAGCTACATTCCTGTAATTGTTTCTAAGACTTGTCTGAAGATGGTGCTACTATGCAGATGATGTGTAAGCACCAAAACGTAGGCACCGCTTTAATTGGAAAGTAGGCATATTGGAAAAATTAATAAGTGAAAATTGCTTTCGTTATCAGAGCATTAGGAATATTTTATTACTGAAATACGTCTTGTGTTTAGTGTACCATCAATTGATATGCATTATATTATGAAGCTATTGAAGTCTTTTTAATAATAATAATATAATATTAATGAGCGCTCGGAAATTTATTTATTTATTTAAAGCCAGATATCTTTCAATGACTATAAATTATTTTGTAGAGATAAATTTATAATCATTCTTTAGGGGTTTTTGTTGGCATGATGTGGAGTTTATAATTAATATTAATGTTACTGATTAATAAGATGTTTATTTAATTAAAACCATTTATCTTTCAGGAAATTATAATTTAGTTGTTAGCAACAAATTTGTCTGTACTTAGTGTTGTTGTTTTTTTAAGGATGTAAATTGTAGAATTTAAGAATAAAGTAATGTTTTTTGGTTATTATGCGCTATATGTTCGTGACCCATTGGAGTTTAATTGGCTTTAGAAGAACGAATCTTTCATTTCTGCAGAAAAATCTATAATCTGGTTACCCATTGTGTGTGTGTGTGTGTGTGTGTGAAGTGTTTTTGTATGGTTTGATTGGCATTTTGTATAAAGTCTGCATGGTAAAACAATTTATTTTGGCTGAGTTTTTAATAACGATGTTTAAATCAGGCATGTGTCGTATGAAAGTAAATGTGCTTGTAACATATTATTTGCTGTGCATCAGAGTTTATTTTCACTTGTTTAATCGAAAGTATATTTGAATGTTTATATTTTAGACATTGTAAGCACTTTGTAGCTTTATAGGATCACTATTTTTCTCCTAATTATTGCATGTTTTGTATCTATGTATCTTGCCATTTAGGCGACGAGTTTAAGAAATCCGTCAAAAATCTAGGAATAATTTCCCAAGTGTTGACAGATGAAATTGATTCATAGAAAATTTAATACATAGAGTTATTATTGTGGATCATGACTCAAAACAAATGAAATATGAAACCGATTTAGTGCAAGATTCCTGCTGTTTCGAAATAATCAGATGTGAGTTGTGTAGACACGTTCTGGTAACCTTCCAAATCCCACATTGTTGAGTGACCAACTACATGTGTTGCACTTAGAATTACTGAACCTATTTAATATCAAATTCCTGCTGAAATAGCCAGCTGTCAGTCACGTTTTGTGGACCAATTCTGTAGCATTCTATGGATTTCCTCATTTGATGATTAATGTCACCTTGTGCTTTCAGCTCTCTGAGCTCTAGTGACCGACATGATTAGTGAGCTACGTATAATTATGATCTTTTTTGATTCTGCAAAATATTGTTGTGTAGATTGAGTTTATAACTTACAGTCAAGACTTTGGCAAATCCAAACATTTACTAACTTGATTATTTTCATTATTCAACTTCAAACGCACAAACCAAGTATATGAATGTCTGTTGTAAATACATGTATCAAACATCAAACGTGTCATACTGCGTACAATTAATGTTCCATGCATTCCTTACAGTGTATTATTAAAGCGTGTATCGTATGATAGATGTTCAGAGTATCTCTGGCTTCGGACTTGCTTTTCTTTTCTGGTAGATCTGAGGTTTGTTGTTGAAAAGATCTTTTATTTGTTTCTTTTTCATGCTCCGTTTATGCAAGAGAATTTTCCGTTTATAATTTTAGAGCCTGCTGCTTTATTAGTTGATTGAGAATAAACAGCTGAAGCCATAAGCAATTTTATGTGATAATGCAAAGCAGCATGATTTTATGTGATCAAGATGTATAAATCAGGTCCATTACTTTACAACAGCGGTTCCCAACCCGTGGCCCGCGGGCCAAAAGTGGCCTGCGGGCCAAAAGTGGCCCGCGAGGCCTCAGAAAATGGCCCGCCAGGCATCAACAATGGCACTCATCTCTCAAAGAATTAACAAAAATATATGAAAAAATTGACAATTTGGACAGAATAGAACAGAGAATTATTTTCTATTACAAATTATGTTATTTTAAAGTCTATAAACAACATACATTTCACTTTGAAATAATTATAACAATTTTTATGTGCTTTTAATTAATTAAATTTTAGTATTGTGGCCCCCTAAATGCCCCCAATGTCCTTTAACTAAGAAAAAGTGGCCCTCGCGTCCTCCAACTTTGGAAAAGTGGCCCTACAGTCAAAAAAGGTTGGGAACCACTGCTTTACAATATTGAGTTGATTATGTCTTGATTTTGGTATACCTGAGGTTGCCTTATGCATCTAGACACCACAACATGGTATGAGTTATCAACTAACTTTTGTTCACAATGTTCAGTGTAGGTAGCATATGGCTACTGAAACCCAGAGAAGAAGTTTCAACTGTGAATGTAATACTCGTTTCTTGTGATGATTTTCACTTTCTGTATAAATGATGCAGAAGTTAATCTAAGATAGGTGCAGAAAGGTTATGTGCATGGTTGCAAGGATTAGTTGCCATTATTTGTGCCTTCTTCCACAAGAAAATTTTGCTCTTTTGGAAAAAATGTCTTCTTGCATGGTTACATTTAATGCCACCCGGTTGCAATGTCAGATGCAAAACTATAGGTTTTATACAAACTGTATTCTGCAGCAAGGTTAGATAGGGGTCAGAAATACGATTTTTGGTATACGTAATAGATGGATTTCTCCAAGTTGTTCTTTGATACACCAACTTCTCAGTAACTTGTGATTGTTGCACAGAACTATTATACCTTAATTCCAATTGATTATATTTATTTATTAACATATACAATACATCTTGGGACCATACTATTATAATCTCTGATTTTGTATCCATAATAATTGTCATTATTTTATAATTATTGTGTAATGCTCAAAATGAGATCTATTGACTTTTCCAGTGTATCATTGATTTTGCCGTGTAAATCAGGAATTTTGTACTCAATAAGAGTTATAATGTATCTGTATTTTAAATGAATATTATGCAAATAAAGACAGGTTATTTCATTGGAATTTTTGTTCTGCGTTTTGCTTAAATTCTTGCACCTTCAATTAATTAATTCAGACTAAATGTATAGGATCTTTCTGAAACACTTAATCCAAAGCATTCCCAGCCCAGTGCAAGAGAAACGTTTTTGTAGATGCAGAAGATGTAGGCCTACAGAAGCTTGAGCATACTATTACCATGCATTCATCAAGGCTACTGCACCCTGATTTTTACCCATTTTGCACATGTGTTCAGTCTTTGCACAGATGATTTCCTTTTAACAGTTCATCCTCACAAGTCCTACCCCAATCTTTTAAATTTAAGATGCTGTGAAATAGGCAACAAATGCATACCTAATGAAAGATGTGGTCACATTTCGAAATACCACCAGCAATTATACCACAATACCAGCGTTTCTCTCATCGTATCAACATACTGTCAACTCCACATTGACCTTTAAAACACGCAATCTTCTGACGCTACCAGAACTTAGATATGACAACCGCAGGATCACATGCATTCACCTGCAGCTGTGCTTATATTTGGAATCGTTTACTACAAAAGATCTAAATACCAAACTTATTACTATAATTTATTTAATTAGACATGTCTATTTATTCTACATGACTCGGATAAATGCAGACCATGTTCAAGCTGCAGAATGTGCTCCAACGGGAGCGTGGCATAGATATTAGATGGCCCAAAAGCAATCAATCCTAGTGACTCGTAAACTAAAATGTGGTTGCCAACTGGTTCAATAAATGATATACTTACTTACCTAATGCACGAACAAGGGTAAGTTCAGTTCTGGATGAAAGCGAACAAAGTAAAGTAAACTGACTGGCTCAGAGGGATATATCTTCTTCTGAGGAGTTAGGTTGTGCATCCTGCACAAATTTTTTTCTACGTATAAAATTTAATACAGTAAATCTGCTATATTGATATTGTCATGCTAAACTAAACCAGCAGTCATGCAAAACAAATGTATGTCATGTCGAGAGGTCATCGAACTTTGACAATGTCCGAAGCAATGGACGATGCATCGGGAGTTGTGGCACCAGAAGCAAAAGAAGATTGCTCTGTCCGCAGAAGAGATTCCTCCAGAATGCCAACAGACGATCGCAGTGAATTCGCCAGACTTTCCACGAGAATACCTGCAGGTAAAAAACAGGAAAAGGTAATGTAAGCAAACTGCAAGGTAATGTAAGGTAAAATCTCTGGTTGCCGATGCTCTGCTTAGAGAATTTTAAGAAGGTATCATTCTTTCATGTTTTGCTAAAAATCTGCTTGATAAAATACTTTTGCACATACAAATTAGCAAATGGTGAAGTATGAAAACAACAGCTTAGTAGCGCATAATGAGTGATAAATAAGACAAAATAAATAGCTATTTATAGCATTCCATTCTATTTACGGAGCTTTAAAGTACCTCTCGCAGTACTGCCTAAAAACTCAGGACAACGAGCAGGAATAGTAGTGTTCCCCAGATAATATATCTCAGCACAAGTTACATAGCAGGAAGGTCAATCCAGAGCAATGGGCAAACAAAGGCAAAGGTACGATGCTGTGCTGCGGCAGTGCGAGACTGTGGTACTAGAAGGTCTAGACGGTCTAAAGAGCGGAGAGGACGTCCAGTGGTAGAGCTCTGAGATAGGCTGCCTAATGCCTATACACATATATCACACATTTTTGCAAATACCAGACATGAAGGACTAGTCACCTTTTGCGCTGTGAGGCTCGATCTGGTTCTCAGACATATGTGTCAGTTCCCTGCGAATTCGAGCAACGTCTTGCCGCATGTCTGAACAGAGAACTCTGAAACTCGTCTTCATTGATTGAATTCCCGAAATCATCTGTGCAGCAAAACAATAATCAATCAATCATCAATAAATCAACAATCAATCAACCAATCACAATAAGCCTATCAATTAACCATCAATCAATCATCCAATCAACCAATCACCAGTCAATCACCAATCGATCAATCACCAACCAAACAATCAATCACCAATCAATCAATCAGCCGGGTTTTGACCTAACAACAGAAATCTCAGATAAACTGGCCATTGACAGAATAACATTCAAGATCTTGCCATTGAATCTGTAAGCAAAGACGCTAAAGTACCGGTAATCTGGCCATATCATCATGGGACGAACATCAATGGTTGGTCTGGCCCCGAGCACACAGGGCGCTGTGTTCTCATCTCCAACCAACCATGTCGTCGATCCCAGCACTCAGCGACTCGTGGGGACTTCATTCTGAAACCATCTTCCATTAACAATTCGCGAAACTGACGATACAGAAGTTGGTGCTAAAGGCTAACAACTTAAAATCGCATGAAGGTCTATTTGAGCTTTCTCAGTGACCTAAGATAGAGACTAAGTAAAACACAGAATGCAATCTCACCAGTAGGAACTTCTGGAGGGACGAGTGGACGCGTTTGAAGCACGGTCCCATCTGACTGAGCTGAGGGGGCGTTTTCGCACACCAGTGCCTCATGTCGTTGTCATAGCAACACGAGAAGCTCGTGATGAGCTGATCAAATTCGGACAAGACGAGTTTTACCGTCTGCTTAACTGTCGCCTTCATTCGAACGTCTTTATCAGAACACTGGTGCTACAGCGGCGAGAGAAAAACAGCAAATAATTTCAGTTAAACATTTGCAATTATACACACTTATAATTATCTAAAGTTAAAGTAGTCTTAAGGCTGCTTGAGGACAATCGTTTTTAAAGTTCCCAAAACTTTTAATCTAAAACTTAGACTTGAGCAACTCATAAAATCTAGATGCATTACCCCTTGATGGCCACTTTCTAATGAAAGCCAATTCCAAGTGGATACCCAACAATTGAGAAGGTGTGGTGATGTCTAATTGAGGAGCAAGCCCAAGAGACTATGTTCTCCCTCAAGCATAAGATCACACTCTTCAACAGACATCTATTATCGTTATACCATAACCATTGAGACCAGATGACAATGATCATGCAGGTATGCAGAGCACAGAGGGAGGCACCACCAGACAAGTACAGCAACTTTCTAACAGATGCACTGCGGAACACAAAGAGTCAGTGCAAAATATCCCGCAAGGATCCATTTTCCTTACGTAATCTGGAAATTATGCAATCTGAAGATCAATCTAACCTGAAAACTAACGTAATGTGGAATTTAAACAAACATCTATTTACACCTAGAAACTGCTCTAATCTAATCTGGAAACTAAACTAATCTTTACTCTAATCTGGAATCCAATTTATATCGCAAGCTTGTTTCATCATCCACATTGTTACACAACACATTGTGTGCCACTGAGTGATGTCTAGTGCACTAGATACGAATGTGGCAGATGCTGACACATCATTGCTGTTAAATTAACAACGGTATTTCTACAACTAATCACCATTTTCTTGATTTCTTTGAGAACCTCTGTTTGCTTGTGAAGTGTTTTTGAAAGTTGATTTGCATCCTCTACCAACTGCGACAGACTTGGAAGCTGAGCACTACAGAAAATGAAAACACATGTTGCTCACTGTGAAAATTTAGCCTTTTAACCTCCTTAGCGTTACATTACTTTCCGGAAAAACTTGTCAGAAACGTTACATTTATTTACGGTTATACTATGTATGTATGTATGTATGCATGTAAGTATGCATGTATGTATATGTATGTATGCATGTATGTATGTATTTATGCATGTATATATGCATATATATATATATACATGTAGGTATGTATGTATATATTTATGGATGCATGCATATATGTATGTATGTATATGTGTACGTATGAATATAATATATGTATTTATGCATGTATATATATCTATGTATGTATACTATGTATGTATATATGTATATATGTATGAATTATATGTATTTGTGCATGTATGCATATATTTATGTATGTATGTATATATATACGTATGTACGATTATACATATATGTTTGTATGTATGAATATATTTATATGTATTTATGCATGTATGTATATATTTATGTTTGTATGTATATATGTATGAATCTATATGTATTTATGCATGTATGCATAAATTTATGTATGTATGTATATATGTATATACGTATGTATGTAGGTATATATGTTTGTACATGTATGTAGGTAGGCCTATATATGCTTGTATGTATGGATATATACATGTATTTATGCATGTATGTAGTACTATGTACGCACATATGCGTGCGGCATGTGCTTCATCAGATGCATCACCCTTCGATTCCGTCTCATAGTCGCTATACCGAGTAAGATGCGTGATTAACCCTGCCGAATGCAATACTAGTCCTGATCCCGAGTGTCACTCGGGATTAACCGTTTTTGCATAAAATTTCCTCCCCGAGTACCACTCGGGATTAACGCTAAGGAGGTTAAAAACCACAGCTGAAGAAGTTTAATAAAGACATTTAAAGCGCACTGATACAACAGTCGGATTGTGTAAATTGTAATTAGTGACTTCTATAGTGGCAAAAGTTTCATTTGGCCATGCTTGGTTTAGAGCACCTCTGCTCAAGTCCACCATGAAGAAGTGCTATACAAATTCTCGCAATGAATGAATGAATGAATGTAATGCACATGCAAAAATTAATGGCACACTGAAACTATTTAAACACAGATAAACGGCCTGTGATGAATAGGCAATTTCAAAACATGTAAGACTTAAATTGATTTAAAAAATTAAAAAATGAATGACATGAGCAGAGTGGACAGATACAGATAACAATTTTAAAATCTAGGACCAACAACTAAAAAAACCCTAGATTTACTATGAGATCTTTGTCTTGACTTACTGCAAGCATTAACACTGCCAAAAAATATTATACAGCACAGCTGGTACAAGATTTTTGTAACAAAAGAGTTTAAATTGTGCAGTATAATTACAATTCAAAGTATGAATATCTAATTACATACACATACATTACATAGTTACTACTAAGTGAATTAGTAATTACATCGATTGTTAATTAAGAAGAAGAGATAATTACTTGTCTTTTTCCATCAGTCGTCTGTCTTGTCTCGTCAATTCCAGCTGTTTAACAATATCCGGTGGCAAGAGTTTCACGTCAGCCTTAAAAGTATTCTGGATCGGTTGACGACAGGCAAGCGTATCGACAAAATCACAGTCGGTTGAGAACTGGTCAGCCAGATTCTTGTAATTACTAGCAACAGATAGCAAATTTCACTTATTGAAGGTGCTAGTTAAATTTTGTCATATGCACAGTGACGAATTCTTGGCAGCTAACGTGGGGATTGGGGAAGCACATTTCAAGAGGGTGTAACATTCTGGCAGTCCTAACATGGACCATTATTTATCTGCCACTGTTGACAGATTTAGCCATAGGCCTCCCACCCAAGGGCCCATAGGCATGGAATGGCAAGTCACTCTTAAAACCTTCAATTTGCGTTTAAAAGGGGATTGGCAACTAGTGCACAGAATAAATGCTTCAAAGATTTTGATTAATGTCAGTCCAACAATTTACTAATTTTAACAACAACTAATCTAATATAACATTTGTATGGCACTTCTTGCAGCATAGCTATTCAGATAAGCTTTCAGCAAGACAGGAAAAGAGAAATGTCTTCAAGCAGCGACGTGATGCTGGTGAATTCGCCACCAGAATATCTGCTACAAGTTACAAAGGAAAAGTAAGTCCATATTGAGGGACCAACAATAGCAAAAGCAGGATGCTGTGCTAATGAGGTTTGTGATAGAGACACAAATAGATCAATGCGGTCAACAGAATGAAGAGGGCGTGAAGATTGTGCAGAGCATCAAGTCACAGAGAATGGAGACAACGCAATTTACATGGAACTATATTACACTTATAAACGCTGATCATACAAGAGAAGTCTGTCATAATATGATTGACTGAATACTGGCACTGAGCGCTGTTTACGATAACTAGACTATGATTTCAAGGGATCATTTTCCTACCTTGGTGAGATCCCAGGTCTGACAACTGACCATGAGTTAGGGCTGCCCGCACTGTCTACAATGCAGACCATGTCCAGAAGCGTATCCATAAACGCAACCTGGCGTGGACCTTGAGAAATCCCCTGTCAAAGAAAATTTAACCCATTTCAGTGGATCATGAAAATGTCGCGACATAAAAATCAATAAAAATACAAATGAGCAATTGCGAGTGAAGTGCCAGAGGTCCCTACACGGCGATTTGAGGTGGATTTGAACCTGCAACCCTACCCTCTGGCTGCAAGGCAACGAACATACTAGCACATCTGTACACTGCAAACTTCTTGTCCCCTATGCGCACAATTCCTGATCAGGCAGTGATGCGTTTTCTCTTTGCTGGCCCTGTGGTCAAGAATGGGCTACCTCCATACCTGCACCTGCTGACACGTTCTATCGCAATCTTAACACTGTCCTATTTAGCCAAGGTGGGGCCGGTAGCGCTCCCGAGTAGTAATCTTGAAGGGGCGCTATGTAAATCCTTGTAATGCACGAACTACAATTGACTTTGTGCATTCGGATTGCTAATAATTAATAAGCAAAGCTCCGTACCCTGATCAGATCCGCCTCGTCAGGATTACACAGACCAAGATTATTTGAGACAAAGAGAAGGCCTGCGTAATAAAAACAAAATTCATTTTTAACTCATCAGTCTTTACAATTTTTGAAATCACGTCATTTCAGTTTATCTACCATGAGACTTCCTCTTGTCCTACATGTCAAATAGTCATGGACCGTCCTTCAATTACTGGCTACTTAAAAACTGTAATCAGGTTGTTCACTGGATTACAGCTTGGCCTTGGGGCATCGTGAGATGATGCCTTGTGCACTAATTAAACACTGGAACTATAGAAGTAATTAATTAATTAATCAATTACCATTTGAGTGAATCCATTGCACTTAAGTCACCCAGCATTTACTGTGCAACACAATTTCAGAATAATTTTCTATGTACTACTCTCCACTAAACTAAACAGTTGACACTGGTTATCCGCTAGATTTGCTGCGATCTTCACCTTTTCTCACCAGAAAACAGGGCTCCAGCAGAATTGCATGTTTGAATTACTTTTAGACATTGGTGGTACTCCTCAAACCAATCCTATCAAAGTTCAGAATGAGTAAAATAATTAATAGCTTTACTAATGCTGAATACAAAAAGTCATTACAATATCTGCTAGTGCAGTTCTGTACATCAGATTTTTCTAACTTTGAGCTAGTATGTGACAGGCGGAAACAGAAAAAATGGTAAAATTCCTTTACTAACGCTGAATGCGAGAATCCATTTTAGTATCTGCTGGTGCATGATGCGGATCCAGCATATCATTTAACTTTGAATCGAACCTAAAATAATCATGACTTTTTATGAGAATGAGTGAATCACATGATGGAAAAGACAAGTCTAAGAAAATTCTTAAGACTAAGAACAGTAAATGGGCTGAAAGAGAAATCTGATTGTTTTGACTGAACATCTTAGGAATTTTTTTTACCCTACATTGAAAATATCGGTATTCTGCTTTGCAATGTAACTTTGAACAGGCATTAAAACATAACACCGAAAATTCAGGAAGTCCTGAACCAAAAATTCTCAAGCTAAATCAGCAAATTTATGGTGTAAGACAGTAAGAATGAAGCAGAGTGAAAAAAAACCACATCCAATATGATGAGCTCATGGTAAAGAACCATTTTTATTACTTTGCGAAGAGCCATTGAAGGAGACGAATTCTGGGTTCTCCTGGCGAGAAGAGCAGCTCAAGAATCCATCCATCCTCAACATTTTCTGTGTACGGGCATGATAGCTGCTGTAAGACAAAAATCAAGAACGAAATAAAACCAGGTCTGAATTCAATCACTAACAAAGATGAATGATGCTATGGATGTTGCCCACACAAATAATTATATTAAATGTCAATCAAACATCACCATAAATTCCAGTTCCAGTGTGGTATATACATTAACTATTGAGGAGGGGGCGAAAATTACTTGTAACTTTTTTCACGTCGTATATCTTATAGATATCTTACTGCTCACAAGGGCCTATGGAAACCATTTTGGTATAAAGTTTATTGCCGAGAGCTGCCTCTGACAAGCTTAGAACGCAATAGAACTCTATAGAAAATTTAGTTTTCATAAGCGATTTTCGGACTGCAGCCCCAGTGCCATTCACTATCGACATGCACAAACCTGCAGACCTACAGCGAGCGATAATTGGCAGATGTACATAACTTTACTTCATTAAAGTTTTCTTGGCTGCTGTGAAAAACTTTAAAAAATAAATTACTCAACAAAAACCATTTAATTCATTCATACGTCTAATCGTTCTTTAAAGCTACGAGATAGCTTTTTATCCTTCGAAGTCGCCGCCATTTCTAATGTCACCAAAACAAAGATACACCACCAGGGATGCCACTCTGAATTTTCTTTTTTTATCACGTTTCCCGCGTTTTCCAAAAAAAGTATTTTTATGTGGGAAAAGTCAGAAAAACATCTTGATAAAAAAGGCTAGATCCTGACCAAAAAACCTAGGAACCTAGACAGGACCGAAAACCTGGATCTAGGTGGAAAAGCTATGATGGACGTGCGCCACATAATTTTTATAGTATATTACAGATCTTTTGCTAAAACATAGATAAAATTAACTTGGCTAAAGATACATCATAGATATCGATGTGTAACAGTTGTTCGAACATCGAACGTAAAAACATTTTTTGCTGACAAAGTAAAGTTTAAGATAGCAGATAGAAAGGAAAAAATACTGGAAGGGTCTTGAAAGATTTTACTCTGAAGATTAAGCGTGTTTCATAAAAATAAAACGTAAGTAAAATAAAATATTAGGGAATCTTTGTGTTATCGCTCATTGCACAGTAAAAACGGCAGCGTTACCGAAAAATCTCAAGCGATTGCAAGTTCGTTCAAAGTTAGTTAATTTGCTTCGCACTTTTTAGCTACGAACGTAGGAAGGGTTCCAAAATCTAACAACCAAGTTCTAACAACGAAGCTATCACATGACACTGACTGCTTGAGCGTATAAGAGATTCTTGATGAGAGTGGAATTTGAAGTGTAGAGCTTGAGAGTGATAATAATTCTTCGGTGCCAGTCAAAATCCGGTAATCCCGAAGACTGGCTGCCCGCACTCCAAACAATATGGCTGCCAACGATTGCAATAAAAATAGAGCGCAGCTACCTAGCGACGACACCTATCGACTGCATTCCAACATACAAACCGAACGGCTGCTTGCCGATAGTAGCATAAGCGCCCGGCGAAACATAATTATAGCTTCAAAAGCGATCGGTTCGTTTACAAAGCGCACGTTTATTTACTTTTCAACTGTCATACAATGCATATCTAACCTTCGTATATAACCCTTTAGTTGCATAAATTACTTACTTAGCCTACATGTCGGCAAGCAGCCGTTTACGTACTTGCCAAAACATTACTTATCAGATTGTATGTTGGCTTGTCAATTATAAATGACGGGGAAAAATGGATAAATAGAATGTGTTTCATCCCCGGCTGTCATAAAAGCCAATGGACCTGCCTTTTGTACAGGGAACTCATCATTATCATCATCTACCATTTTTAAGTATTCTTGTTGGCTACAGTTCGGCATTCCATACGCATTACACATGTACTTTATGTGTTTTAACTGTCGTGATGATAAAATTGTGTTTTTGACTACAGCAGAATGTCGTCTCCAGAAATGGAACGATTTGAAATAACGGAAGAGGACTTGAATCCGTTCTTCCCAAAGAGAAAGAGGATGTCTAAAAAACAGGCAGCTTTAGGTGAGCCATTTAGCATTTGGTTCTGATAAGAGTTGTACTGGCCAATGGGTTTCTCTTTCTGGTAAAATACTTAGTGCTTTTTCCATCTCTAGCAAAGACCATTTGCAGCCTACGCCATTTACAGCATCCATTTGTGTTGCCAGTACGGTTGTTGGCAGCTTCATTCAGGGTTCCTCTTTGGGGGTTATCACTAACCATGGTTCTGTCCATCTTTGTTTTATCTATTCCTCTTAAACGTGCTTTGACGTGTTACTGGGTCATTGGGTCTCATTAAAATAAACTGATATATGTTTGCTGTTTTGATCGGACTGTTTCGATGTTTAAGAATTGTATTTTTGCATCAAGCGTCTTTTGGGACAGAGCCAGAGATCCAGTCATTGGTTATAACCATTTCCAACCTTCCAGGACATTACTTTATTCAGGGTTTAAAGTGGGTGTGAAAGCGTGAGAACGATGTTCCCCCTGTTCTCGAAATTCTTTGCTTGCACTCCCACTACTCACCATCCATGGGATCCTGGAGACACATGTGTTCCAGTAAAACTCTTCTTCAGTTTTCCCACTGCTCACCCATTTGGCATTCCACTGCTCACTCAAATCACTTATTGATTTGCTGATGTAACATTCTTATCTAAAATAACTTGAACTTATCATAGTTAAGTCGGTTTTAATTGCTTACTTGGATGAACATGGTTGGCTCCCTTCTCATCAATCTGGTTTCCGTAAGAATCATTCTACTGAAACTCTTTTACTTCGCCTCTTATCTGATCTCTATGGTGCTATGAATACAGGACGCATCTCTCTTCTGGCTTTATACGATGTCTACTTGGCTTTTGACTGTGTAGCAGTATAACTCATGTATGTGACTGATCTTGTTTGTATGATTCGGCAAATGTTTGTCCATTTGTTTGTTTGTATGTGCACTTGTTATAGCGCCCCTTAAATCTCTCCCTACTCAGAGGCGCTCCCGAATGCAGAGCGGACACTGCATCGGAGTTTCACGCCGTAGCGCTGAGCAATTGTGAGTGAAGGACTTGCCCAAGGTCCTTACGCGGCGAGGTGGATTCGAACCTTCCAACTCCAAGGCAACGACACCACCACTACATTATGTGTATTATTTATTTCCTTGCTGAAAGGTATTGTTTTGTTTCAGGTGTGTTTGCGGACAGCGAGAGTGATGAAGAGGATCAGCGACCGAAATTCTCTGGTCGCAAACGTCAAAAGGACTACTTTGCCCCGGTTAATTTTGTGAGCGGAGGAATTAAGATCGGCGACAAAGTGACAAAAGAAGAGGCAGATGATGCGATCACTGTTAGTAATGAAAATTATTCAGTGCTCTCTTTGATGTTGTTTTATTTTGTCCATTATTGGTTGTCTGTTGATGTTGTTGTTGTTGTTGTTGTCCACTGTTGTTATTGTCATCATCAGTTCTTTGAAGCATGCAACCTTGACAACCTTCAACGGAAATGAATCTTTTTCATTTATTGATCATTTAACCCTTTCCCGCCAGACTGGGTCACCCGTGACCCATATAACAGTATAGGTATCAAAACAATTCCAGCAAGAAAGGGTTAAAAGTTCAGTGTTTTTTAATATTTAAGGCTAGACTGCTAGTCAGATTTTGTCTTCTATTAAGTATGTAATTAGTCTGAACACTGGACAGTTTAGTCATATGATGATGTATAACTTAAGCCATGTTTTACTCACTCGTTCATTTACAGGGCAAATATTTTAACTACCGTACGAGATATGGTAGATATGTGCTAATCAGCAAGGACAAAATGTGCGTGATTTAAATCTTCAGTCGACCAGAAGAGTCTTTGGATTAATGTAAAATTTCAGAGTCCTTTCTCTTGTGAAATTCTTGTGTTGCTGTCGTTAAGTGTTAACTTTACCAGCATATAAATTTGTTACTAGAGGTATGTTTGATCTTTTGTTCTTATGAATTAAGATCCCTCGGAGTAGCGATCTTGATGAGGTGCTATATAAATTCTGATTGATTGATTGAGTAATTGATTGTTTGATTGATTATTAGGATTCAGATGAGGACGAACCTGTTGAACCAGTTAAACGACCCGCTGCAAGAAAACCTTTTAATAGCTTCAAGCACGGTAAAGTTCCTGACGAGTAAGTTTTTGTTTCAACCCATATTCTCACGTCTGTTTGTAGTTGATAGGAGTGGTTTTGCACCTGGGCTCTATTGTAATTAGTCTTATAGAAGTACCTGTCTGTTAGATTATTTACTGATTTACTGTAGACTCTTTAGAGTATATTGAATATGATTTAAACACTATAATAAAACCATTATTTTATTTCTTGAATAATTAATTGATGATTGCTTCAAGTGGAATCATAGTCAAGGCTATGATCCACTTAGAGACAGCAGGGTAAAAATGTACAAGTCAGAAATGAAGAATTGGAGTGATAGTAATCAAGCCGAAGCAGATGAGTTTTAAGTTTAGCAGAATTGTTTGAAGGAAAATAGCTATGAGTCAGGTTTAAAATTTTTGCCGGAATTTGTCACACAGTCAAGAATTCAGGGAATTCTGCAATTTATCACGTAACGCTATTAAATGGTGAAATAGGAACTAAGTTACATCAAAGATTAATATCTATAAGCTTATAGAGAATATTTCTTTAATATTTAGAGCATTTAATGCAACTATTTAAATACCAGATTTGTTTCACTGCAAGTTCAAGTGCCATATTGTTATAAATTTAGAGTTCGTGTTTGTTCTATTGTGCATTGATTAATTACTTTTGAATTTAAACTTTTTCAGATCTGTTGAGATGAAAGTGAACGACAGAGTTTTGAAAATGATGGTTTGTATTTTCAGTTTCTATAGGCAGAGCCAATCTTAGCTATAAAGTTGTTTTGTTACAATTGTTTTTATTTAAAAAGAAATACTAAACAGTGATTTTAGATGCTACTGCACTGGTACTATTCCTTCATTGAAAACTAATTGACACAATCCAACAAGGTGCAAAGCTGCAGTTTGGAGTTAGGATAATGTAAAATAATTGCCAATAAAGAGCCTGAGGTGTAAATTAAGGATTAAGATATCTATAATATTATAGAAGTATAAAATGTTTGTTCGGTTAAGTACATCATAAGCACCCATGGGTTGCTTTCTTACAATTAGTTGAAAGTAAATTTCTCTACATGTACATACCTTAGAGTTAAATGTCTAAGTAAGAGGTTCTTCTAGAACATAAATTGTTATTTTTAATTTCAGAAAGGTTATGTACGAGGAAAGGGATTGGGAAAGAATCTGCAGGGTATATCTACCCCTGTTGAGGCTGTTCAACGGCGAGGTCGTGGTGCCATTGGGTTGTACGGTCCAGAGAAGTCCGAAAGAGCGGAAAAAGATTTTCCAACAAAGCCGACTTCGGACGAAGAGGAAGAGAAAGATTTCCAGCAGAAGTTGCAGCGCTGGAAGAAAGGCAAGGTAGTCTTCACGCCATTTTTATTGTCTACTTTAAATTCCATTTTTAATTGTCTTTAATGGCAGGAGTACGGCATTCTGTTCGTGCTGTGTTGCTGATCCAAGCATGGAACTGTCAAAATTTAAGAAAGACGTTGCCTGGGTACCCGAGCTCATTTTCAGCTGTGCTTATTCTAAGAAATGATAAAATTGCCACTTTAGGAAACATGTCACATTGTTTAAGAGAAAATGTTAATTTTCTGATATAGGATTCATTAGAACGTTGCTAAATTTTGATGCTTAGTGCTTGCTGATACACTTGCAATCAAAATGAATGTGATGGTCGGTCCATCTCTCTGGAATATTGCCTATCAGTTTACATAATGAACTTCTTGGACTTTCTTTGCCCTTTTTCACGACTTATTATTTGAAAACCATTCTCCTTGATTGTGGTATGGTCAGATCAAGGGTGCCTCTGAGGAGTGTATCTTAAAGTGGTGCTATATATAAATTCATGATTACAAATTGTGATTTATTTCCTGTGTGCGTTGTATGTAATTGCTTTGTGTTGTGTTGCTGAAGGTTGAACAGAAGAAGAAAACGAAATATGTGACAGCCGATGAACTGCTGTCAACGAGCGTTGGGCAGAAAAGGATGGGTGAAAACGACAGCAGTGATTTGGCCAAGGTCAAGGTGATTGACATGACGGGAAAGGAACAGCGTGTGCTGTCCGGTGAGATTATTCTTTCTATGATTACATTAATGATTACATTAATGAGATTATTCTTTCTATGATTACATTAATGATTACATTAATGAGATTATTCTTTCTATGATTACATTAATGAGATTATACTTTCTATGATTACATTAATGTTTTTTACTATTGTTGTGTATTTTTTTGGCCTAAATGTTTCTTGCTATCTCCGTATGATATATCTTGCGATTTTGTCTCTGCCCTCATAATTACGATGTGACTGCCCAATTTTGAACTTTCAGAATTGTTAAAAAATGCTTGACATGTAGGCATGTATAATTGTATATAGTTATGGTAAGCTGGTAACTTTTTCTCTGCTTCTTTAACCATATGATTGAAGACTTCAAATCAAATCAATTTATTGACCTCAGTAATACAAAGTGTCAAACAATAATAATCAATATAATCAGTTAATCATAGACAAAAACATGAAATAAAAGAATTTTACAATTGAAATTTGGAACAATTGGCTTCCGAGAAGGGACAAGTCTCGCTAGTCATTGAGTCTTAAGGTGACTGATGAATAGCAAGTATTTGAAAAATTATTGTAATGATAAAATGTTGGATTGTATCGGGATTAGAATGAATGATCGTTAGTTAATTCATTTGTTGCTTGTGAAATGTGAATGCATGGACAAGTGTTTCTGTTTGGTCATATTGGAACTTACTCTGGTGAGCGTCTCTTTGATGAATGCCATGTAAATTTGCAATTACAACTTGTTTGTATGGCTGTTGCAGGATACCATGCTCTGTCTATGAAGCACGACAAACCAAGAGAGGACGAGATGACGGCCAGAGTTGAGGAGAAGCTGTTCAATCTGCCGGAGTTGTTGCACAATCTTGATCTGCTGGTTGACATGTCAGGCCAAGAAATAGTTAAGAACGATAAAAAGTAGGGGCTTCTTTGCTTCATCGTAAAATTTGTTGTTTACCATTGAATTGCCATGGAGATCACCTGGTCACCTGGTGCCGTCAGCTTCTGCAGCTCTGGCGATATCCCTGATGTATCCTCTCCAGTTGACTCTTTGGATACATCATTTCAATTTTCTTGGCAGAAGATAAGGGGTGGTTTGCCATTGCCTTCCCCCTGTTTGCCATCCGTGCCCGTTCGTTCACCCTTCCATACGGAAAGGTTACTAACAGGTCGCACCACGAGAAGGTGGGCACGGTGGACTTTGATTCGCCAGCCCAGGTCGGTTCCGAGTCTACGCTCCAATTGGAGTCGTCGGTCGGGTCTCCTCCCCGCTTTACTCAATTTAATGAGTGACTGACAAACCTTTGCGACCCTGGAGATACATGCAATATTTTAAATTATGTGATTTGTAGTTCAGTTACATTTCCTGCGTACTTTGTAATTTGAAATTATATTTCATGTTCCAGGTTAATTTACAACTCAGTTGCATTTTTCTGATTAAATTTAAGCCTATCCATGTGAATGATTTTAAAATTTAGTTAGATGGTTGCTTTTGACATGACAATTGTACGGAGAGTGGCAACATTGCAGTCTGACGAATAGACTGGACTTGAAGCCTGATGCTTTTTAGGGAATGTGGTGGGGCTCCAGAAGTTTAGGAATGCCACGGAGCTCTGTGGACTGCATAAACCTTACCCTCGATAGAATTCATTCATTCATTGATTCCAAGAACTTGTATCACACCTTTTCAAGGGGACTATTCAGAAACACTCTCAAATAAAGCTATCTTAGGTTGAGGAGGAATGTCTTAGTAAGGCTTCTAGGAAGGGAGCAGAGCGCCAAGGAGAGGCCATTCCAGGTCGAGGAGCATAAAGGTAATGAAGAACATCATTTTGTGCTATCTAGATTCATTTGCTTTATCGCATTTAACTGACCTATTGCTGTTTGTTTCAGGCTAAAATATGAGAAGGACATGTTTGTGAACTTGGAGCACGAACACGAACGACTGGAGAAGGTTTGCGATGAGGAAGAGAAGCAAATCTCGCGTATGACGGAGATCATAAAAATTGTTGAGGAGTAAGTTTTTTTTTAGCTTATAAAGTAGCATAACTTTAGCTTATCTAATCGGTGTATGATAATTATGCATATTCATATTTTCATATGTCCGTTGTTGTTTCATATCGAATGAAGATCATTAAAAGAATAAATAATTTTTCTTTTGATCAACCAGCAATAAAATGCCTCTTTTAACCCTTTTCCGGTTTATTAAAAAATTTCTACACCGTTCAATTATTTTTGGGTCTACATGCTATGTCAGGGTTGAACATACCTGACTGGTTCTAACTAAATAATTTAAATAAAATTCATTTGGGTGTTGTTATTTGTAAGTCACACTTGTCTCTTGCTATAGTGGTAAAGAAATTTACTAGAAACTAATCGTAAGTAATGTTTTTCTGCATGAAAAACCTTCAAGAACAGCCCTGCCACGGCACAAATAAAAAACTTGCTAGCCTATTTGGAAAAAAAATTGTGTCCATCAGCGTCCAACACAAATTCATTCAAACGATCTAATTGTGATATTTCTGATTCATCAAATGAATCTTGAGCTAAAACTATTTTATAAAACTGTTTTAGACCGACCCTGACTTAGCGCGTACAGAAGTTTCGTTGCTTAGAAGAATGTGACATATTCACGGTTTTTCGACGGCAAATGTGTTGTTTTTCAACTATTCAAATGAATACTAAAAATAGAATGCTAAATATAGAACACCATAGACGATATAAATGATAGATCTATATAATAAAGCAATAAATACGCGAGTTTATTCGGGTCAAACTGCAGTGGAAAGGCTTGGACAATGATCGGCGAGTATACTCGGGTCAAACGCTGTAGGCTAGTTAGCCGCCGGCGAGTATACTCGGGTCAAACGGGTAAGAGGTTAAGTATAGAGCTCCCTTTCAGCATGTCTGTCCAAGGTTGCCTTTAAGTGAATGAAGTAAAGACAAAGGTACCTATGGTTGGACTTTGACACCTTGTCCTGGTACCTTGTTTATAGTAGTAGTCCTATGGTATGACCTTAGGTAACATGTCATAGCCTGTTCTTCTGGTACCTTGTCCTTAATAGTAGTCCTTTAGTATGACTTAGGTACCATGTCCAACTTGCTCATGACCTTTACACGGAAGATAATGGTGTTGCCACCATCATTGTATTGTATTGTTTTTGATCTTTTATAAAACGCCTCTAGTAGGGTGATCCATTCAGAGTTGAACACGCAAATAGTTTTTCAGTATTTCAGCAGCGTTGATGAAATTTTGTATATTCTTATGTTCTATGTAGATGTGAGAAATGTCAGAGGGCTGGAGGAATAGAATCTCTGAGATCATGCGCCAAGAATTTTGCGCGACTCCAAGACGAGTTCTACGTTGAATACACGATGTATGATCTCTCTTCCGTCGCTGTGGCTCTCGTCTTTCCACTTGTACGTATATTTGATATCTATCCACTACTGTTTAAGATATTTCGAGTAACCAGTAATTATTTCAAGCTGCTTGATGATATTTCTGTTAGTTTGATTGGAATGGCGTCAATCTTTCATTTTAAATAAATGTGCTGATAGCCTTTTTGCTTTTTAAAAATGAATTTGCAGAATCTTGGTAATGGTAGACTCACTGACATCCTCTGGCTGTCCATATTTTACTTTTTTGACTTTGTAATGTATGACTTGTATTTATAGTTATTTAAGTACCGTCAGTTGTATTAGTAGTTGTAATAATTTTCATAGTAGTGCTTATAGCAACACTAGCTGGGATACCCGGCGATGCTCGGGAATTTTATGTAAATAGCCGTGAAGCTATGGCGACGGAATGGAAATAGCTACGAAAAAACTCCCCCCCCCAATTTTTTCGCCCCAAACAACGCCATGCCCCACCCGGCCCCTGCGGGGCGTGGTGTATATTGGTTTGGGACGAGGTGGTCCCGGTGGCACCCTATCTAGCAGCAACTTTTCAGATGAATAGCTATGAAATTATGGCAATGGTATACAAATAGGGAAAATGGAGTGTTCGCCTCCTAAATTCTCCTCGAGCCTGGTGGTAGAGATTCGCCAACTACTCCACAGGATGGACCTGACGGTGCTCTGTCGAAATGCAAAATTTGACATCATTAGCTGCAAAAAAATTTGGCCCCCCTAAAAAATGTTGCCCCCCTAAACAACGCCCTGCCCCACCCGGCCCCTGCGGGGCCAGGTGTGTGTTGGTTGGGGGCGAGGTGGTCCCGGTGGCACCCTATCTAGCTGCAACTTTTAAGGTGAATAGCTGTTAAACTATGGCGATGGTATACAAATAGGACAAATGGAATTTTAGCCCCCCCCTTATACGCCTCCTGGTAGTAGAGGTTCGCCAACTTGTTTACTGGGTGGACCTGACGGTCCTCTGTCTAAACGCAAAGTTTAACATCAATAGCTGCAAAAAATTTTCGCCTCCCTAAAAGTTCCCCCCCCCTTCCAAACAACGCCCTGCCCCACCCGGCCCCTGCGGGGCCAGGTGTGTGTTGGTTGGGGGCAAGGTGGTCCCGGTGGCACCCTATCTAGCTACAACTTTTCAGGTGAATAGCTGTTAAACTATGGCGATGGTGTAAAAATAGGGAAAATGGAGTTTTAGGCCCCCCCCCCCATTCTCCCCCTGGTGGTAGAGGTTCGCCAACTCGTTTTCTGGGAGGACCTGCCGGTCCTCTGTCTAAAAGCAAAATTTGGCATCAATAGCTGAAAAAATTTTTCCGCCCCACCCCCAAAATTCCCCCCATCCTGACCCCCATGGGGTTAGAAATTCGCCAACCCCTGCACTTGCTAAGTTTGATGGACCACTGTCTAGGTGCAAAGTTTCAGATCAATAGCTGCGAAACTGTGGGCGTGTATTCTGGACAAATATATATATAAATAAATAAATATATATATAAATAAATATATAAATAAATAAATAAATATACATCCTTGCTTATAGATATAGATTAATAATGACACTGTTGAACTATAGTTTAAAAAAATTCTGTTAATATTAGTTCTCTCATACATGTTCAGGCAGCATTACATTTGCATACCAATCAGCATTGCAGTCATTGTCGCATCAACCAACTACTAGAGTGTTTCAGGATACTCTGATGTTGTTGCATGATGTACTATGTATCTATGTATGTACAAGTATGTGTGTGTGCAAAAACTGTGCATGTATGCATGTATTTATGCAATATGCATGTCTCTGGACACTTGCTATAGCTTGTAAAGTGCAACCTGTCTTCCATTCATTTTTCATGTGAAATGTCATTGAAGTTACCGTAGATATTTCGTTCATAGGTTAAGCAATGAACAGACAACTAGAAGAGTTAAATTGTACACATGTATGTAAAATTGTAAATAGGTGTCCACTGTCCAGGGCTGTTAGCGGGATATTCATCCCTTAGGGCCTTCCTTGTTGTCATCCGATTATGTGAAGCTTGTTATACTATGACTGTTGTTTATGGTTGATGGTTACAATTTAAATGAATGAATGAATGAAAGAGTCACCAGTGACACAGCCCAGTCACCATACACAGCCCAGCCAATGGATTCTCATCCATAATTATAATTAACAGATACATTTACATATAAGATATAACTGTGACGATAATTACATTTTATAGCTACTTTATTTTACTTCAGGTGAAGAACGTCTTTGACGGTTGGGAGCCGCTGAGGAATCCGACGCAGGGAATCGAGATGATGAAGCAGTGGAAGGGGATACTCGAGGGCGACAACCAGCCGATCTACAACCAGGGTCGTATGACGTCTCGCGCCATGCTACCCTACGATCGACTCGTCTGGGAGGTTCTCATGCCGGTCATACGAAACACAATCATGTACGCAAACAGAAGTCATTATTATACCATTGTCTCTGTTGTTGTATCAGTTAATTATTCTTTTTGAGTAGAGCTGCCATGTCAAATGTGTAATGTAGAGGAATTGGTCATTTCCTTTTGACGCAAGATCACTTCCCTTGTCGTTCCAAAGGTTGTCTCAGTCTTCCATTCGGCATTAGGTGTTGGTTGAGTTGTAGAACGTATTTACTGTAAACTTTATTTGATTTTCTTTCTGTTTTTTTTAAAAAATATACTGCACACTATTCTGTATGCTCATTGCAGTTGTCATGGAGATAAACGGTTGTGTGATTATGTCGTAGGAATACGTGGAGTGTGCGCTATCCAGATGCGTTGATCCGAATGCTGGAGGAATGGCGTCCACTGATGCCGGAGTGGATGATGGTTAACATTCTCGAGAAGTTTGTCTTTCCGAAACTTCAGGTGGAGGTGGAAAGCTGGAATCCACTGACGGATATGATGGCGATACATATTTGGATTCATCCGTGGCTTCCGATGATGGGTATGGTTTCATTTCATCGAGCAATAATTCCTTGTTTTACTTCTGCTGAGATGTGCGCTAGATACCTACTGCTATAAATTTGTTGTGCATAGTAATGGCCACTGTGTATAATGGTGTTGTATTTGACTTTTTATGAAGTGCTTCTCTCTGCGTGGGCCTCTCGCAGGTGCTCCCAGTGTGTGCAACCCAAAGAGAAAAAGCATGATTTGATGTGTGAGTAAGATTAGGAAAGACTGCCAGAGAGGATGGCAGAGCGAACTGATGCAGGAAGTCTATTCCTTTTAGAGGGACGAATGCAGAGAAAAGGATATTTTGATCAACTATTGTAATTGTTTTGATTAGCTGAGCAATGCGAGCATCCAAGAAATTTGTTGATAGTTAATAATTACTATGAAAAATTTAGAACTGGATAATCATGAGCAGTTGTTCGGTGTTCTGCTGAGACGGTACTTTTTGTGTTCTGCAGACTCTCGGTTGTTCTTTGCATGCTCTCATCTCTGTTGCTAATAGTTTTGATGTTTGATCGCTATGATCAGTCTTTGAAATTAAACCTTTTACCTGTGGCAACATTCGTTAGTTGTCATAGTACCATTGTTATTAAGTTGTTTGATACTTGATTCGGTCAGCTTTAAGAGCTCACACTGGCTATAAATTGACGGATATCCGATACTGTTTATGCGTTTGCAATTCTGTGTAATTCTTGATCAAGAATGCAAGAATTTATGCTGCCACCTTTACAACATCACCTTGTTTTTTTGATGGCACATAGTACAGAGGATGTTGGATGTCACAGGGGTAACCCATATGGTTTTGTTTTGGTTCTCATTTCGATGCCTATTGATGTAAGCTGCAAAAATGAGTTCTACTTGTTCTGCTGCTTGTTACCATGTTTCACTTCAAAGCTTAATGTAAGAATGGATCAATTGACTTGTTTGGTTGGTGACCGTTTGATTTTTGTGTTGCCACCTGTGTGTCATCTTCTATTTTCATAATTTTTAAATTTTCTTGTAATCTCTTAAAATCTGAACTGGTTGTTTGTGCACAGCTGATCGTCTCGAGCCGCTGTACATTCTGATCCGACAGAAGCTTTCGAATGCGCTGACGAAGTGGCATCCGTCTGACAGATCGGCGAAACTCATTCTCCAGCCGTGGTTTGGCGTCTTTAACCCAAGTCACATGAACGTCTTCTTGTCGAAGAACATTGTTCCGAAGTTGGCGCTCTGCATGCACGAGTTTATCATCAATCCTCATCAACAGCAGATGGGCACGTTCCTTTTACATATATCATTTTTATCTCAGTTAATTTTAACCCGAACTGGTAATAGAAGTTCCGTGGATCATCCAGGGAATTAAAGCTATTTATGTGGCAGTTTATTTAGAAACTCTTGAGATATTTTGTGAACAGCTTTTCTAGGTCTATGAAATAAGGATCAATGGCCATTTTGTGCATTGCATCTGGCTAGCTATTTTGGTTGTTGGGTTGGTTCATGTATGAATCAGAGATCACACCAGACGTCAGGGATTGGTTTAATGGGAATGTGCAGTAGTTGATTTTACTGACACTAAAGAAGCAATTTATGGAGAAATGTTGTATTGTGTATCCTCCAAGTCAACAGGCTGGCTTATTAAGTGTCACTTTCTAAAAACCAAGCATGAGATTATGGACTAAGGAAGTGTGACAGTGCTGGCCTTGGATGGTAGTAGACCATGCAGTCACACAGGGTGCACCACTTGGGGCACAAAAATGTTACAGAAAATTAACCTTAGCAAGACTCTCTTAGTAAGTAAGACTCTGTAATAATAATATTATGGTTTTGATTTGATCTTCTCTTTTTTCATTAAAATATTTAAAAGTAAAAAGTCAACAGTTTAGTTTGTTTAAAAAAATGTATATTAGCATTGTATACAATGTATATTTTGACTTCCTCTGTATCCCAGAATCATTGTGATGATCAGCAATGAAAAACAATTTGATTTGTGTTGTGACTTTTGGGGCCCCGTGTGATGTACTCTGCACAGCGCCCAGAAGATCCTTCGGTCAACACTGAGTTGATCTATATTAGGGCAGTTGAAATTGGGTCTGATAATTAAAGTAACTAATATTTTTCAATTGAACATGAATATCCATGCTAGGAAATGTGAATATTGATGATAGGAGACATGAATGTTGATGACAGGATATACAGGATACATGAATATTCATGTATGGAGACATTAATATAATTGGTAGGAAACTTGAATATTCATGGTAGGGTACATGAATATTCATGACAGGAAACATGAATATTAATTAGACATGAATATTCATCGTGTGAGATGTATGTTAATTGCAGACGCTTGGGATTGGGTGACATTGTGGCTGGATATTATTCCGCCGGTCAGCATGGTCAAAATCCTAACGGAGAACTTCTTTCCGAAGTGGATGCGAACTCTGTCGACGTGGCTTTCATCGAATCCGAATTTCGACGAGGTGACGAAATGGTATCTCGAGTGGAAGGCGAGGTTTCCGGAACAACTGCTCAGCGACGTCTCCATAAAAAGTTTGTTTTAAAATTACTTTTTAAGTTTTGTACTTCTGCGATA
The DNA here is from genome assembly GCA_945859605.1 of Lumbricus rubellus. Lineage (NCBI taxonomy): Eukaryota > Metazoa > Annelida > Clitellata > Crassiclitellata > Lumbricidae > Lumbricus > Lumbricus rubellus. The sequence continues at coordinate 9,327,342 of OX243819.1, forward strand.
TGTTGTGATTTTAATTTATGATACTATGATGATTTTTTATTAATACATGTTTATTAAGTGTCATTATCTAATTGCCATGCATACTATCTGTCAGTGGCACTAAGAAATAGTGAGTAAGTAGTAACTTGCTCAAGGCCTAGCACTGTATGTTAGCAACTTCTAGAACCAAGATGTCTAATGTACAAGATGTCAATTGAAAGATCTTCACAGATGGGGCTGAATGTATTGTTGATAGAGGCCTACAGTGAACAATCATTTATGTTGTCTAAGTAATATGATGACCAGGTATATACCCGGCCACCAACCTTTTTTTTTACGTAATCTTTTTGTATCGTTTAGACCAGAAAAATAATGCAAAATGAAATTGGCATTGTATGTATGCACCGTGTTTGTGTGCATAGGCACGTCGTTTATTTTTTAATAGTTCCTCACCATCTAATTGCTGACAATGATTCACTTAACGGTCAAAGTGGAGCAGAATTCTTGCAGTATCTGTCTGTCATGATTGCTCATCAAACCTGTCACTACAGAACTAGATGGGGACTTGCACTGGCATGAAGGAGGAACACATGGATGTGGGGGTCACTTCCCGCTACCCTTCCAGAGGTCCACTCAACCTTCCAATCAGCAGATGGCTTTGTGTCAGTTTGAAATTAAATGAAGTGTTATTATTATTATTAGAAGTCCTACCAAACGTACAATACTTCTGTATAAACTTGCAAGTCTGTATGTTTGTTTTATGACTGGTTGAATGAAATATTGTAGGCTGTTGGAATGAGGCGCTGGAGTTGATGAACCACGCCGTCATGGATCAGACTCAGCCAGGAGCTCGCGAAAACGTTGCATATCTGACGCTTACCGAGCGTCGTCGAGACTTTGAACCAGATCGCAAAGATGTTCCTGAGGTACGTACTCTGGTAATTTTTATTCAATGATTTGCTTGTTATTACCTGGAAGCCCCCTTTTTGATGTGTTGTATTTCTTTTGCCTCGTGATGTCTGGTGCACAGCATACCTTTGATAAAGTCTGAAAATGCCGTTCCGGTGTTCTTGATGGTTGGTTTGAATAATAATAATAATAATAATAATAATGTTGCGGAGGACGAGGCCTGATCTTCTAAACACACAAAAACAGCTCCAAGCATAATTTTTTGAAATCCCGAGGAATCCTAGGTACATCGGGTTAAAAAAGAAGAAGAATAATAACGACAATTTATATGGCGCCGTAACACGGCAATACCGCTACAAGGGCACCTCACAAACAGCCAACTGCGGGATAAGCCTTAGCAAACAGATAAGTTTTAAACTTTGATTTAAAAGAGTCCACTGAGGCAGCCAATCTAATGACCGGTGGAAGCCTTGGAAGTCACTGGCTACTTGTGGTTTTATGCATTGTGTCAGTTCTCGTTTAGAACTAAACTGCGGTCAAACTCATCTGTTTTTTTTGGCTTGCTTTCCGTAGCCTGACTTCTGGGTTCTCTTAGTAATTGGATGTTGTTTTCTCTAGTGCTAAGGGTTTATGGTAATGGTAAAGTCTCTAGTACAAAGAGCGCACAGATGTGGGATCGCTTCCCGCTACCCTTCCAAAGGTCCACGCAACCTTCCACTTGGCAGATGGCATTGTTGATTTGAGTAGTCGTTGGTAAACTGAGCAGCAGGATGTGCCGGGTAATGGTACCTTGCATAGCTGCTGACAGTTAAATTCATCTCTTGTAATAAGTTGTGATCATCTGTTCATACTATGAATTGTAATCATACTGCATTACAAGTGTCAGTTTGAAATTAAATGAAGATTATTATTATTTATTATTATTATTATTATTACTAGAATACACCTATTTCACTGTTGTTTCGCATGAGGCAACCATCAACCGATATCTTGATGGGAGGAATGGTTAAATGATCACATACTGGCACGAAGATCAGGTGGTGCAGGTTTGATACCCGCTGGGGGCGACTAAAATGAGCAATAGAACAGATGGGCGCATTACAGGCTGCAATACATGACTGTTTTGTAATGTGCTGCACCTGTTTTTTCCAGACGGGCGGCCAGTCTCTGATGCTGGGCTTCACAAACATCCCAACGACAGTGAAGGAGTGCGTGGAACAACGAGCGGAGGAGGCTGGAGTGCTTTTCATGCCGATTCCGAACAAGACGTACCAAGGTCGCCAGATCTACAGACTCGGAAGAATTCAGATTTCCATCGATCAAGCGGTCATTCATTACCTGGAAAACGGACAGTGGAGCATGACGAGCTCAGTCGACACGGTCATTGACAAGGCGGAATAAGTTGGCATGCTGCTGGCTGAAGTGTTTATGATGAATTGTGTCATATTCTAAGCACTGTAAGCAGTGAGCCGTAAACTGAAGAAGTTCACTACGCGACATATTATGACTTGTTGAAGTATTGAAGTTTAACCCTTTAATGCCGAGATTGTAGTAAATGGTATGGGAAATCCTATACCCTCCGGCATTAAATGGTTAAAGAACTGCTATGCTGTGTTTAAACACATTCATTCATTCATTCATTATGATGATTTAAATAGCACCCATTGAAGGTCTCTAATCCAACCCCTGAAATGGCTGAAGGGACAGTTTTGAGATGAGCATAAAAATAATCCAAGGGATGGACCCTGCGAAACAAGCTTAGCAACAAAGGGATGATGCCCTTATATTAAATTTATCTAACGAGATTTACACTGTAACGATAAGCTGTGCTGGTTCAAAGCTTTTAGTACATACTCGTCACTAAAGGGTTAAGAGGCCAAGCTTAAATTTCATCTGTTGTGATTGATTTATTGATTGATTGCTTGATTTATTGATTGATTGATTTATTGATTGAGAATTGATAAAAAGACAAAGCAGGCAGTTGCTAACTGCTTAAATGATGTATGGTACATCAGCTCGAGCTAATGTTCTAAAGCCTGGAAATGCTTTTACTGTGATAGTCCAAGTTTCTGAAGTGGGTTGCCTGGCAACCTACAAGAAGAGGTTCTTAGTTTTTTATATTCATTAAGCGCTTGGAAACCATTTTGTTCAATCGTAGTTTTCTGTCCTTTCGATCAGTTGATTTTTTGATTGATTGATTTTTTGATTGTTTGTCTCAAAGAAGTGTTATATAAATACATGTAATTGCAATCAATTATGAAATTATATATAATTATTATTAGAAGACAAATCCTACAGCATAACATTAGTCTTTGAGCAACTGCATTAAGTACTTGCTATGCATCATAAGTCACAATGTGTTTGGCAATGGAACCCTTTTGATCTGAAATAATTGACGGTAACCCAAACTGAACATTCTGGTTGTGTACATTTGCACATTTATATGTACAACTATGCATATATGTGTAACATTATTTCTATGTGCATTTTGTTATGCTGCTGAAATAATCTCATATTGATTTATTGATTGATTGATTGACTTGCTTGTTCACACATCAGCACAAACATATTAAGAAAGTACCATATGTAGCAAATACATTGTAGTGAAATTGTCTTGCACCTCAAATGGCCCATTCCTATCTGTTTACAATTCTTTAGGCATTATGAAATGACAGTGTATTCTATTGTTACATATTGTGTGACTAAAATGTAAGAAACTGGGCTCTGGAGTAAAACGCATGATTCAATAAAATGATCTGATTAATATCTGATAGATCAACAACTACCCGGTAGCTGTACTAACTCTTCTTTCTTATTTTACAATCTCATTCGTTAACATTTACAAATCAATGTTGCTCAAGTTGGCAACATAAAAACGTGTGCACAAGCATTTAAATCGAGCCAATGAAATGAATTGAAATCTAAGCATGCAAGGAAAAAAAATTATGATTATCGTTCACTGTGTATTTATTCTAATCATAGGCGTAGGAGACAGGGGTCCAGAGGGGGCAAATGCCCCCTAAATTTCGGGCAAGTCGGGTTTTCTGGCAAGCAGACCAGGAAAAAAAGTATATAAAATTTTCGGAAGATTTCGACAGGACGACTAAAAAAAAGTAATCAAAATTTTCGGGCAAAAGCAACGGGAATTTTCGGAAGATTTCGACTGGATGACTAAAAAAAAAGGTCATCAGATTTTTCGGGCAAGAGTTTTACTTTTGCCCCCGCCCCCCACTGCTGAAATGTCCCCTACGCCTATGATTCTAATGCTAATTCATAGTTTTAGTGGAACGGCTTAAAATCCAACATGGCAACTCCAAGATATGCATCACACTAATCTGCATCAGGTCAATGGCACAGCACATCTCGGTGAAATTTGGATCTGGTAAAAACTTCTCATTTAAATGTCAATCCTGACAAAGTCTAATTTTAGTACCGTAATTTCACAAACTGCTGATCATAGCGAAATGTTCATCTTTGGGTTAATTAAAGTTTCCTTGAAAACTCAAAAACTGGTTAAAACTGGGATTTGAAGAAGAAACGAATTAATTACTTATCTACATTTAAGCAAAAGAAAAATTTACGAAATAATGCACTGCTTGTTTTTGCGTTTCTTTAGTCGTCCGGGCGGGGGCATAACCGGCTGCGAATGCGGAATCGACGATGGTCTGTCAAGGTAATAATCGAACTCCGAGTCTCCGCTTGAACTCGAGTACGAGCTGCAAGCATCCCATTCCAACTGCAAACGCGAAAACTGTTCGGTCAACCGCGCACGATTCGACGGCGTAGCGTCCATTGATGCGTGATGTCGCAACGGCCTCGATGCGGGTGATTCATCCGGAAAATGAACCGACTTTGTTAAGTGGCACGTTCCCAGTTTCGGCAGACGATGATGCGATCGGGAAGTTGCGGGGATTTCGTACTGGTGGTGCTGTTTGACTCTTCTTCGCTTCAGTGCACTGTCGGAGGCATATCCGCTCGGGCGGTGTCTCCCTGCGGCTTCCGTCTTGTTGGCTTCGACGTTTGGTGTCTTTGACGCGTGGCTCTTAGACGGTCGTAGCGGTTTCTGTCGCCAGTCCCTGTCGCATACAACAGACGTGTACGACAGATCGGGAAGAGACGTCTTGTAGTGACAAATGCATGGATAGCTACTGCAGTGCGTGCAGAATTTGGCTAGCTGTCGCTGTTGTTTGACACTCAATTCTCTGCTTCTGTGAGCTGGAGAGTAATCCCAGTGATTTGAAGCAACTGGTGAGCTACCACCACCACCGTCTCCTGCAGGCTCTGCATCATCATAGAGTTCATCGACAGGCGACAGTTTGCCAGCGCTGGAAATTATGCTGAAAGGCATTGGATACAGGATGTCGCTTTCTTCCGAGCGGTCCATTTCGGCATTCCAGGTAGATGGAGGAGTCCTGTTGACGACCTGTGGTGAACACGGGGAGTCAACGGGCGACTTCAATGTCGGGCTGTTCAGTGAACTTCTCTCCGGGTTAATCATATAATCTGTGGGACAGATGGTTGGAGAAGAATTCCTCGACAGATCTTTGACCGTTCTCAAATCATTCTGACGACCAACAAACGATTTGTTGTGCGTGCAAGGAGACATCACTTCGTGGCTACCGTTGTTGTTGTTGCCGGATCTTTTAGCAATATCGAATCCGGACGCTTTGTTGTCGTCCCCAACGCTCGTTTCTTTCTCTGGAATGTGTCCGGTCGAAGTCGTGAACGTGAGATTGAGGCCGGAGTCCGTCTCCGTCAGGTTCTGACCGTCCTGAAGCGATGCCGTCTTCCATTTGAAATTCACTTCGCTATACGTCGTCGACACGCTACTGCTATCACCTCGATTGGAGACAGACTCCCAGACAATGCAATCTTCCGGTAGACTGTAGTCCATCGAAATCTTTGCCATCTCCACGTCACTGCCACCAACGACCGTTGACCCTGTAATTATTCCGTTGGGGCCTGTCAGACAGCCCGCGCAACAGTAGAGCTCTGACTTTTTCGGTAGAAACGGATGCCCTATGAGTGACTTTCGACAGTGTTTGCAAGAGAAGCATGCATCTGTCGCGTGCCACTGATGCCCGTGGTGGGTCATGCGACCCTCGTCCAAGCCAATGACCTGACCGCATGTCTCACAGCAGTCTGCGTAGTGCAGCTCAAAGCAGAGGCAGCAATATGGCCGACCATCGCGCATCAGATACTGTTGACCGGCGAGAAGTTTGCTGCATTCGAAGCACGAAAAGTGTCGCATGTGCCAGCTAAAGCCTTCCGCTTCTGTGCATTCGTCGGCAAATATTATCTGGAACACAAACAAATACAATAATTATTTTAAAAATAAAATACAATAAATAAAAATAATAATTATAATAATAATCTTTGTTTAATTTCAAACTGACACAATGCAATGTGTGGGAGAATTCAGACTTGGTTCACTGATGCCGAGGAATAGATAAACAGAGTGGCGTAGCAGACTTAGATACTGCATCCACAGTGTTGACTGTGTTCAACATAATAATATCAAATAATTTTTTAGATGAAAAATTGACAAGTATGACTTCAAACTTCTTAAAATTTCACTCAAGCTCCATTTTCCTAGAACTGGCAGCAGACTGTTTTGACACTCAGTGCATGATGCCAGAATGGATGCTAAGAAGCAGTGTAAACAAATGTGCATCATCGGCATAACGATGGTGACTCATGGCACGTGCTGAATTTAAGACACTTAGCAAACGTAGACATACAGTTACAGAAATAAATGATCATGCTAACAACTGACCCCCTCTTTGGCAACAAGACTTGGATCTACAAGTAGCATATCTGGACACAATGTAGCACTTGTGGATAAGCTAGTGCCCTGTATGCAGCTTTAAATCAACACTTTTATAAATTTAGAATTACCATTGCACATGCAAGCACACAATAGACAAAGTCAAAACTGACAAACGAATTAGTAAAGTTACTATGGAATCAGATATTATAATCATCGTCAACCACATATAACTCACAGTGATCACTTTTATCCTGCTGTTGTCAGCTGCATTGGACAAAGATGCTGACACAAGCTCATGTGCTGCCAGAGTGACCCATCTTCGAGCTATAATTGCTATTCTATTGCACTGGTGTCTAAATCACAAGGCATCAACAGATGGTAGGCTAAACCGAGATATAATCAGGTCAGAATCGAGAAAAGCAGTCTGCAACGTAGACAGAAGATGGATATGCAGACAGGTGGTACAAATGCAGAGCATGGCTAGCTGTTCGTTTCCCCATCTCGCATCTAGGCAGCGATATCCACTGGCTATCACCATGAGCTAAATCTAGGCAAAGAACTTGTTTGAGGTCTACACAGAAAGCATTGGGCATAGAATATACAAGTACAACGCTGTCCCACACACGATACCGCAAAACAAATGAAGAGCCAATGACTTTCCACAGATATGTATGCGTCAGTTACAAAATATGTAATCTCATTTATTTAGTTTATATAGAGCTATTTTAAGACTGCGATAGGCATTAGTAAAATTGGTTGCTCTGAATGAGATCGCAATAAAAAAAACTCGTAACCCCTTGGAGAGGTCATGGGGTGGAAATCAAGCACCTCAAAGAAAACAGTTCTAAGCCATGCTATGGTTGGTAGACGAGTTGAAAGAGTCTTAAGTTTAGACCTGTTGCCATAACTACTTAATAACACTGCATTTATTGTTAGCGTTATTTACCTGATGATTATATTATTATTCTTGTTATCATCATTATTAATGTTCCTTTTTTGTTGTCAGTATTAGTATTGTTATTAGTATTATTAATATTGCTGTGGTGTTGTTGTTGTTGTAACTGTATTTAATATTTTATTTTATAGTATTTTATTGTACTAATTTAGTAAATAACACATGTATGAATAATAATAAAAATGGTCAAGATTTATTTCATAGTAATAGTAATAATGGTAATAATAATACCAAGGTTAGCATAGGCTAACCAATGTAACCATGCATATTTTTACCCATGCAACAGGACGCAAAGAGCGTAGAACGCCGTAGATAATACTGTGCAAGAAAGAAAGCTGAATCATTGGATCTGCATTGGGAGATTTCAGACTCTGCTTCTGATGCCAGGGACAGATAAACACTAAACAGATCGGCGTAGCTGATCATAGCATTCTGCATAACTGGTAGCACATCAAGGATGACAACAGGCCAATTAATTAGTTGCAAGAATCTTGTTTCTTCGTATAAGCTCTTCTTGGCTCCTGTTACTACGAACTTGTTGATTCACGATGGCAACTGCCAAACTTGTTTATCTGTGATACGCAAAAATTCAAAGAACTGTCAGAATGAACAGATAATTCCAGAGCCTAGGTGGTGTAGTGGTGGCGTTGTTGCCTTGAAGCCAGAAGGTTTGAGGTTTGAATCCACCTTGCCGCGTAAGGACCTTGGGCAAGTCCTTCACTTGCAGTTGCTTAGCGCTTCGGCGTGAAACTCCGACGCAGTGTCCGCGCTGTAGTCGGGAGCGCCTCTGAGTAGCGGTTGAGAGCTGGAAGAGGCGCTATAACAAGTGCACATACAAACAAAGAAAAAGTCTCTCACCTCGTCGCACGTTAGACATCGCGGTTTCAGAGTTTCCGCATGATGTCGTCCACAGTAGATCTGGCCATCCTTGTAGAAATAGATGAGGTCAACGAGTATCTCCTTGCAGACACAGCAGACGAAACACGCTGGATGCCATGAGACGTGGGGTCCAGCCCTGGACGCAAAAATGACCAGCTCGCTCAGCGACAACTGCCCATCACACTGTCACCAAAGGAACATAAAAACCGAATTAATTACGCTAATAACTTCTTAATTGCGGTAGATGTGTCATCCGTGATTACGTGCAATTTCTTCTGACTCACATTGTTTTTGTGCAACAAATGAACAATTAGCACAATTGAACAAAGCGTGTAGTTTCTGACGATTAAAATTACGTAGAATCACGTTGAAATTAATTGCATTTGACCTGATGGTTAAATTAATGCATTAATAATGTTAAAATTGAGAGAGTGAAATCTGAAACAATATTTCTGGTATTGCTATTCAAAAAACAGTTTCTGCTCTGATGCTCATGCCATTTCATTCACAATCTATGCCTTGCTTTTCTTAAATTCCCTTTCCACCTTAGTCTGTCTAAAAATTATCCATTTATTTCGTATCAGAAGTAGATAATAAAATACATAGTGTTTGCCTTTCCAAAGAAGTCATGTGCTGCACTGCATCTTGTATATAAAGTATGCTGTAAATACATGCATCAAACAATAGGATTCCTGAGATCCTTAAATGATCCAAACACAAATGCCCTTTTCGCACATTTTATCACTATAAACATCACACACCTTGAGCAACTAAGATCTAATGCTTCCAATCGTGACATCTCAAGCTGCTGCACATGAGTAACAGCATCCATTGCGTGAACCTTCATGAATACACAACTACCCCTTTCAGCATCTTTACAGTGATTACTTTAGCGTATACAATGACTGCCTCTTCACAGCATCATCATCTATTGTCTCTTCTCTTTGTTCATAGCAGGCGAATTGTCAACGAGATATTGAGTTTCCGTTTGCTGATGATAGGCATGATCAAAGCAACTGGTAACATGAGAGTAAGTCAATCAACCAATCAATCAATCAATGAACTTGATATATCTATAGCGCCCGCCTCTCCAAGAGAAGCGTGTTCTCACCTGTACGCAGAATCGATTCGGTGCTGAGTCTTGGAGAGGACAAACACTTCCACGGCCAAGAGCATCACGCTTTCTGCTGCTCTGAAACAGGTGGAATTCGTTCTTCTCCTCGTCGCTCAGTCCGATGCAGTAGCTGGCCTTGCTGTCTTGAGGTGGCAGCTGACGAAGCAGCTGGCGGATGCGATGCTTCTCACCTGCGCTGCTTCCAATCGGCATCTTCATCTCTGGAAGCGAGCTCATGTATTGATGCACCTGCACACACGTAGAACACAACATTAATGGAATAGAATTTAGAAGTCAAGGATTTGCTCGGTCAATCAAATTTATTCAGTTGATTGTTCACCACAGAAAACAGTAAAGCATTTTTTACTTTTGTACAATTCAGTGACAATGGGTAGAACTAAAGGAATAACAATTTTGCTAATGGGTCGCCCTAATACAATCATATGTCAAATGACCAAGTGAATTATTAAGCATCACCTTGAATGTTTAAACTCCAACTCACAATAATAATTATTCTCGTAAATTCATATCGTACCTCTATCAGTGAAGCTAGTCACAGGCACTTGAATCAAACAATGTTCAGTTTTCATGCACTTACAGAGTAGAGATAAAGAAAGACGCTCAATGAAACTTCAATACTGCAGCCTGAAGGAACAGAACAACCAGTGAAGAAATCTAGGACCAGGAATGGACCACATTGAGAAACACAACAGTTACTCACTGAGAGAAGATGAAGTACAGCCCACAAGGCAATTACGCATGAGCACTAAAGATATTTAAACTCAACCCATTTGTTTATTGGTAGCCAGTGCAATTGCGCTATACTTGAGGTACTACCTCTTGGCCAATAATAAAACAATTGACCCAGTCTTAAGTTTTAAGTGCTCTTGCAATGTTTGTACTTCATTAAGACTTTATTGTTGAGTGTGTGTACTGATAGTGAATTATAAACCAATTCAGCTCATCATTAAAGTGTTGTAAATCCTTATAGACACTGTAAGGTCAGTAAGGATATCTTGAGAGAGTTGCCTAAAACTGAGCAAAAGTCAATTTGCCATAGCCATCATGATTACCATTGCTTTGTGGCAATACAACAAGATATTTATCAACTGTGTGTTGTTACAGTCCTGCTGAAATCGGCCATTTTTTAGCCCTCAGCATTCACCTAATCCCCTTTATATTAATTAACTTCTATCATATCTTTATTGCTCTTTTTAAGGAGATAGCAACTGCAAGCCTGGCTGATACAACTAAAAAATCATCTCATTTGGCCAATGACAATCACATAATCAGTTCTATCATACATCACAGTTTTGGCATTGTGGTTGATTTAAACAAAGTTATTCAGTGAACTCATTTCCTCCCTCATGTGTCATGTCAGTGTCTTCATGCTTTGAACGGGACTAACCTTGGAATTGGTTTGCACGACGATTTTGTTTATTGTTAACCATATCGATTGGACAGTAACACTTTGGCTCTACAAAAGTTCTCAGAGTATTTTCATTTCGTAGCTTAGCAATGGACCAACTCTTAAGGGTACCCACCCAAATATGTGTTGAAAAGACTGGAGACTACTGCACAATTAATTTTCTGAACTGTTTTATTGTATCTATATCTGAATGTAGAGTGTGTACTGTGTATGTATGTTCGTATACATAGGTGCATGTTTGTAGCTGGAAAAACTATGCATTGCCTCCAAGAGCCTAACTAACATTGAGAGACCGATTTGTCAAGTCCAGTGCATCTGTAGTGCTTAGTCTAAGTCAGGTCACGTCTCATCTATACTGTTGTCTATCCAGGGCAACCTTCTTCTCTTCCCTTGCTTCTCATTCGTGCTTGTAGTGCATCCCATGGTTGATTGTGTCAAGTGTTCTAGGACAAGGAACTATTTGGACTGGATGTGCAGTGAAAGACTGTTGGAAGTTGTTCATATCTTCTTTTTGTCGTTCACTGCTTATTCTCGTTGGACTTCTATGTTTGCAAACGTTTATTTTAATTATTTTACGCATTGTTAACGTGGTGTTTAAGTCCCATCCCAATTTCAGTTCTTATTATCATTATGCTCTCAGAATTGTAGCCACTTATGCAGTATGCATGCATGCATACAATTATTACACACATAAATCCATACACACATTGGCTTTTATCGGAAAGTGAGAGAAGTTTCCCGATATCCGAAGAACAAGCATGCTCAACTGCATTCCACCACAGATCTTATTTCGCACTCGGTAACTTTCACAAGGACTAATTCCAGTTCAGTGGAATGGGATACTGTTTCTACGCTGGCTTTCATCCAATCATGGCTTCCATCCAATCACGTGGTATTGCCAATTCTGCCCCTCACCTCCACCCCCCACACACACACAAGCAAGCAGTACTTTGCCAATGACAGAGTTCAGCTTACCTAGAACGAGGACTACGAACGACATCATCACATCTGATGGAAGATGAGATATGGTGGAAAAAATGGAGAGATGTGGATGGCACACACATGCCATCAATCGTGAAGTTGAAGGGCTCTACTGAAGGACAAATAAATTCCCCAGTCCGTCCGTCCCCCACCTCACCCCCCCCCACCTAACCCCCACCCCCACTCCACTGCACAGAAGGATCAATGTCAGTAAACTATGGTTGTTGGACATCAAAGGCAGGCGAAAGAACAGCGCTTAGAAGCAAATGGCAAATGCATCATCGGCATCAGATATACAACCAAACAATGGCAGAAGAGATCGCTTTGCACCATCATCTCGTTTTTGCCCACAGCCGTAGCACTGAACAAAAACCTTACGTGTACCATGCACCAACAGAAGTCGACTGAGTGGTATGGAAGCTGCAAGAGATGGAATGGAATACAGAGCAGTGAATGGCAGATCGAAATGACGAAACTCGAGATGACGAGTCTCTACTTAAGGAGAGAAATTTACAAAGTAAATGCAAACACATCTCCACATAAAACAACAGAATCACAACGGTATTAAGAAGCTAATTTGTGGTCGAGTGGTAGCGCACCCCCACCTCCCAGGGTCCCCCATTGGTCAATGATCAGGTAGGCTGCAGAGATACCATGCTGTGATTCGTTGATTTATCACCAGAATGCTGTATAATAGGTGACTTGTTTGACACTCATATTTTAGTCATGTCATTCAACTTGTGACTTAATTTGTGCTTTTTATTACCAATGATTACTTCAGCGTATCACACCGACGTTTTCCTGTCCCATTGTGCGTTTGCAAGTGGAGTAACAAAGAAAATACTTACTTACTGATTTACTTTGCCGGTTCCACTGTGCAACAAACCTGGGAAGGTTGTTTGCGAACATGTTGCACTGTCACCAAGAGACTTAATACGCTAAAGGCATAAACTGGGAACTGGAACCCTTCCTCAGGCATGGGATTCTTCATTTCGGGCCTGGATACTAGAAGCTTTTCCTCTCTTCCTTCTGCTCGTTCACATATGTCACTGCATTCTTGGTTTAACATCTACCTTTTCCACTTGCTTATCAATCATAGGCTGTCCTATTGAACTCTTTTAGGGACATGGACCTTCAACTATTGCTGTGATAATTAAACTGATGTAAGGCACCAGTATATTCATGTTCAATATCAAGTGAACATGAGTAAATTGCTTTTTTGGAAATTTCTAATGTGCTTCTTGAAATCTCATCACATAAATCACGAACACTGTGTCAAGTCAGAAGGGTTGTCCAAAAGATGTAAATTGTGTAGAACAATATCAAGTTGTCCGAAGATGCAAGGCACCAGTATATTCATGTGTGCTGCATCAAGTCAGAAGGATTGTCCAAAATATGCCAAACATATAAAAATTCCCATTGGCAGAAGACTAGAGGGAGAGAAGGTGACATATGACAGCCACTCCTACAAATGCTCCACTTCTAACTTGAATTCTGATGCCTTCTTGTGACATATATATCTGTGCCTTAGAAGTTACTGGCTGCTAGTGTTTCCAATAGTAACAATAATGGCCATTTATCGCCATAATTTCAGATCCAAAGTGGAATGAATAACAATGTTTTTTTATCTGGCTAAACAACTCAAGGCCAGACAACCAGGCAAAAAAATGCTATTTATGTGGCCCACATCATCCATAGCTCAGAATACTTCCATTTATTAATAGTTTAGGACTTCTAGTTAGTATAGACACAACTTTGTGAAGAGCTAAAAATGATCACCAATACACAAGTATTAAACACAGGGCTAAATTTACAACATATATATATGTGTGTGTGTGTATATATATATATATACATATATTATACACACGAGTATATATATACACACAAGAATATCAACATGATGTATATATATATTATATATATATATATACATAAAAGGAGACAGCTGGTCTGAGCTGTCTGGTTGCATAGATGAGTAGTCATTAAGGTTTATGTCATGGCCAGTAGCCTCTCTGTCAGATGTTAAGTGAACATTAAATGTTAAATGAAGGTTATTATTGGAGGTGGGAGAGGGACTCAGGATGAGGGGTGAGTTGGAGGGGGACAGATTATAGTTACAACTCTCTGATGGGTCTAACCAGAGTAATTTACACGGAAATGCTAAAGTCCTGGTGGAGGTTTTATTATATACATGCAACACAGGACAGACCATTTGAACCTGCATGCAGTGTGAAGGAAAAATACATAAAGAGAGGTTTAACACACTAATAGGTGTGCAGATAATTCTTTGAAAGCAAAGCTCTGGTACATCACAATTTTTTCACCGTATGAGTATTGCAGACAAATGACTGGACGGGATCAGACTATGATCCCCGTGGAGTTGGGTGAATGACTTTAAAGTCGTTATAAGAACTTTAATTTTTTTACCAGATGGCCCGAACGGAGCACCGTACGGGTGTGCAAAAAAGACTTGGTTATGAAGTCCTAGGAAAGACTGAGAATTGAAAGCCCCCCCTCCCCCCACCCAGCAGTTCTCAACCCATGAGACTCGGGCAGAATCAAATAGAATGTATGTATGCTTTATATTTTTTCTCCACACATTCACCTCGGACTGTTACTATCGGCTGTGCCAACTTCACACGATTCTCTGTTCACTTACGCTGAATGTAATTAATCACCACAGTAGAAAATTCTTTCATCAAGCCCTCCCTGATTATTGTTTGTCACTTGTCACTCTGGTCTGGCCTCCCATCCGATCGAAAGCTTATGTCAGCTACTTATTGGTTAACAGTCTTATGTAGAGTTAATTTAACTGAATAAACTTAGCAGGGAAATCACAACCTTTCCACTTTTTAAGCTGGCAGTGTTTCTGCTACCCATCATCAGCCAGGGTCTCCTATCAATAAGATAACCACCACCAGAATAGACAATTACCAAGGCCAGAGGTATTTGGAGATGGTACATGTGTGCCATGATAATAATTATATATTAGGTGCAGAGCATTCAAATGAAAACATGACAGGCTGTTTGGTCAGATAGTGATGCCATGAATGTGGAGCCTGCCAAATGCACCCTGTCACTCTCACCCACCCACTCCAGGGCCCTCCCTGGTCTGAACCCATTTGTCAAGTCAAGGATCAACGGCAGTACACTTGGTTGTCTGTGGGGCGGGGTGGGTAGTGAGGGCACAGGTCAAGCCCCACAGGTAGCAGGGTAAGCTCGAATGACCAGGCAAACGATGAATAGCTCCGGGCAGCAATTGAGAAGCCATTAAGAGGCATTCATGGCCCTTTATTCCACATCAAAAGCAGAAGAAATGGGTACAATTTATGCCACAGCACAACCCCAGGCCACTGTTCGTGGCTATAGACAACTACCTGCCTACCACTAGGGCACTCCATCCAAACAAACTACCTGCCACCTTTTCCAAACCTTCTTCTGTCTAACGACCCCCTCATTTGCAATTAGTCCTTGACCCAAGTTTTCAGTGTACCACAACAGTACCAGTGGTGATGCCAGTGCAGGGCAAGTCAGGGCAAATGCCCCAGTGTAAAAAACCTTTGCACTGAGTGTTACCCTGACACAAGGCTGCCAGATTATTGTTATTCTGTCAAGAATCTATTTGGGACTAAATCACCCCCATGCACTGGTTATTGTGTAACTGCCCTGGTTTTAAAAATGTCTGGCACCACCTCTGCATGGTATCACAATGTAAATTATACTTCAAACAAAGAATTTCTATAAGCTTCGTGTTATACATATTACCAGGTAATTATAATTACTAATATATTATTATTATTATTATTATTATTATTATTATTATTATTATTATTATTTATAGTTCTTACACATGCAAGGTCACACTGAAATCTTTATATATTATATTACATTGAATTACATTATATTATATTACATTATATTATATTACATTATATTATATAACATTAACGTCTATCGCTTACAATCCAACGGTTTAACGCAGTAGCGTTTAGGGGCACTTTCGCCGGCCAAGAAATCGACGATTAGGGCCATTCTGGACTGGTTTTTAAACAAGTAACTAGTAATAAAGTCCCTGAGGGATCCTAAATACCTCGGGACAAAAAACATATAATATTAATATTAATTAATTAATTAATTAATTTTGTGTGGCTCCAAAATCAAACCTGTAAACATAACTACTCTGCCATAAGTGCTTACAGACTCTTGCAATCTGTTACAATCTCACAGAGAGAGAGAGCGGAGCAAGCCACAGTTGTTGTTAAAAGCACACTTGCAGGTGAACCCGTGCGGTAGGGCTTGGCATAGGCATAGGTAGGGTTAGACATAGGTAGGGTTAGACATAGCCGAAGGCGCCGTTAGAAATTTGGCCATAGAAACAAAGACCCAGACGGCAGAAGTCTTCAAGAGTGGCGGATCTGCAGCAAATCGTTCAACAGTCTCGATTGACTTGTTGCGATTCGACTCATTTAAGAAGCAGTTAAACGAAACACAAGCATTGCTAGGAGTCAAGAAGAGCGAATGGCCAGAGGCAATGAACAGATAACTGAGGTAATAATAAGAGCTCTTGAGGCAAGAATACCCAACACAGGTCCCACAATGCACAGAAATCTTTCACTATGCACTCCTACGAAAGCTCTGCTTTAACTGTACCTTAAAAGTCTGTAAAGCACATTTAACCAATTGCAGCACATCCTAATCTTCGGCATATTTACTTGATTACCACTTCGTGCAGGAGTGTCATTGTTTGAGGCCTTTTGAACAATATATACACATACACAACAGATCACGGAGCCCCGGGGTGGGGGTGAAAAAACGAAATTTCCCAGGTAATGCTGGGTACCCCAGCAAATTAAAATCAGAATTACTGTAATACAGTACACAATAGTACAGATTTATTCTGAGTCAGATATAATGACACGTAGACTTTACGTTTTCTAAGAGCATGAAATGTCTAATTGCTCAAACTCGATCCTTTACCATCATTGGGCCCTCTTTGTGGAACTGGAATTCCCTTCCCTCCACTCTGCGTGGGACTCTTCTTTCTGGATCGTTATCTACACTGTGCCCCATAAAAAAACACCAAAAAACTTTTCAAAAATCTTCTATAAAACTAAGCCAATTGTAATAAAAGTTTGTACGTTGTTTCTCAAATAATTTTGCCACAAAATATTTTACATTTTACTTACTCACAGAAGTGGTTGCTGCTGGAGGCAGTGACGCAGACTAGGCGTGTTTGGAAACATTTAAACAGATATTAGTAACTTATAGGACAGCGCCCCAGCACATCGCGCAAAGGATACCATTGCGTTGCTGCAACGTGAAACACCAAGCTTCATTGGACCGAAACTCTGGCCAGCAAACTCACCAGACCTCAATCCCGTTGACTCCAGAATTTGGGGTCTAATACAGGAACGCGTCTATCAGACAGCAATACGGGACATCAACGAGTTGAAGGAGCGCCTCATCGTTGTGTGGGCACAGTTGAAGCAGAGTGTCATTGACAAAGCTATTGAACAGTGGCGGCCAAAGCTGAGAGCCTGCGTTCAAGCGAAGGGACATCACTTCGAACCTCTTCTTAAATGAAACATTACTTTTTCTTATTTAACATTAGACTTATTACATGCATTTCATGACAAAGTTTTTTAGTGTGTTTTTTTATGAGGCACAGTGTACATCTCTCTCTCTCTTTATAAGACCAATTTTTTTCTTTCTAGAGGTTATCGCACTGGGAGCGCTACTGAATGGCCTCGGCTGTGAGCGGCGCTATAGAAATTACTAATTACATTACATTACATTAATTACCAGCATCTAAAGACCAGCATCATAGGTATATGGGGAGAGGCTGGGCAAGTGGGTATGTGAAGAAGATGGATAGATTTATTGCTCACCTGATGTGGAGACAATCCAGTTGGAACCCACGAATACTCGTCCAAAGCGCAACCGCTGTCGTCATCGGAAACAGAGTTGCAATTGCGACTGGAATGCACGCAATCGCTTCCAGATGGTGCCAGCATTTTCTTCGTCAATTATTCTTCTGTCTGTGAACACAAAAAGAGAAGCAATCTGTTTTTAGACAAAAGAGACGGCTTTTCAAACCGGCTTTTCAAACGTTCCTGCGATAATTAAACTTACGTAAGCAGTGACGAAGTTCATGTGAACATGCGTAAATTGTTAACTTGGAAATGTCTACGCAATGCAGAGCCTGACAATGATGCACACACACAAAAAAACTCGTGAGACAGAAAACTGTGTGAGTCATACATAACTGAAATATAATAACTTAATTGACAGAAACTTTTCAGGCTGATGTATTATTGTCTAGGCAGACTTGGTGTTTGCTGGGTTGACAATGTAAATAAACTGAACAGAACTGCTGTTCACACAGAGAAAAATTTCAGACTAGCTGTTGAGCAACCGGTACACAACCCCATAAAGTTGGCAGTGAAAATCCTTCTAGCTATCCCATAAGTGTAAACTGTAACCATAAAATCTAAACTGACACAACGTAGTATGACTACAATTCCTAGTATGAACGGATGATCACAAGTTATTACAGGAGTCAAATGTAACTTTCAGCAGCTATGCAAGGCTTCATCATGTCTTAATCCTCAATAATTTACTAGCGCCATCTACCAAATGGAAGGTTGAGTGAACCTTTACACATAAACATTACAACTAGGTATGCGCTTCTGGCTTCCACAGGTTGTCTCTAGATCCTTATGATGTGACAAACACTCAAACTATGAGTTGCGTTGATACCCCCTTCGCTTTCAGTACAAACATGTCATTAAAGTGTTCAGCGAATGCTGCAAGTGACAAGTGCTTCTTGTGTCAGAGGCTGTTACAATCCAGATTATTATTAAATAATTGATAATCCATTAGAGAACCGCCAGAGGTCTAAATGATCTCCAGCCAGGCTGTGAATGCCTTCTCACCGGAAGTTCATGCTCAACTCAACTCCAACACCTACATAACATTCGTTGGCATCATCATCATCATCCAACAATACCAAGACGGCATTTAGTCATAAAGCATTGCAATAGCAGCAGCAGGGTTGATGACTTGATGAGCAACAACGGCATTCAACTAAAAGGGATATCCTACGGCTGTCTGTCTGCTTGACCCCTTCACGTAAATAAATGGGTCAGGCACTTGGAACATCGTCGTGCACTTGGGGAACTCCCCTCTGGATGGTCGTAATGACAGAATTTGATGAGCCAAAGCCAGCGAAACTGCTACTCATCATCGCACCCACTTATTATGGGTCATAATGGCTTCGACCGTCTGCAGCCAGTAGCTCAAACTCGGCATCGTCCATTAGGGAGAGGGGTGACAGGGTCGGCATAACATAAGATTACATGTCACGATAACTCATTTTTTGAAAAAACAACCCACTTCCAACATGCAATGTGCTGACACGAGAGACATAATTTTTGTCCTCATCAACAACATAATTTGATGACCCGTGAATATTTCTAAAGACCCTAGCACAAAGGCTGGAAGTTTATTTAGTCTCACTGTTGTTGATCAGAGGTTGACAATAGATCACAAAAATATTTATCTAGCTGCTTTGCTGCACCCTGGTGGATAACCAGGGCTGAACTTTCAATCAACACACCGGGCAATTAAATCCCTGCCAAGGCAAAAAACTGCAAGATTTGAACTACGTCTCAGTTCCTTAGCCAACCCAGCTATACAGAGAAAAAATGACCATAGACAATGTTGGTGAAAAGAACAGAAAAGAGAGAGGATTGGCAACCGGGTCTTGAGTAAGGTTACCAAACGACTTACCTAACACTTTACACATGACATATGTTTATGCCTGTACGCCAAACTGGGATAGCAATTGGCCAAATAAAGGATATTCTATTCTTGTCTTTATCTCATTGGCGTCCCCTCAACTAATAGCATGAGAATTGCTATGGATTGGAGTTTCACCAAAGTCTTTCTTAGGGTCCCAGAGTTAAGTATTTTACGCACACCCATAACTTCACATCGATCATAGTTTGACCCCTACCATTTATTTTTCTACAATTCCAATACTGAATAGCCTACTGTTCTTCTTTGTATGTAACAAGTAAAAATTGACAAAGGCTGCTGGCATGCTTCAGCTAACATAAATGCAGAAATGATATTCAGCTTCTGCCGGTAATTAGTCATGACATTTCAATGTCTAATATTCATCCACAGTTATTCTTGGCTGTGTTTGGATGCATGAGTGACGTGAATAGGCGCTCAAGAAGCACTTCAGAACAAAACCAAACAGAATTCCCTATACTTGATCCAAGTCAACAGCTTCACTGGCAGGATGCATACCAGACAACGAATTGGTATTTCACCAGTCATAATCTTGCTAATCTTGCCCTTGGCTGCAACATGGCTTGATTTCAGTGCCCAGCAATACAATACAATACAATATTACGATAGAACTGCAATTTGATATCACCCTTCTTACAAAGCTCAGATGCGCCAACACCTCGATGGTGCAACTACAATTGTATTGTAGAACAATAATTGTGAGTGGTGACTATTTCAGCTTATTGTGCATTATTTTACTTGATGTATTTCTGTTGTTGAAATGACACATAACATATTTATTTTATCATAAGCCAGTGCATTTACATATCAACAGGGCAAGCTGAGTGGAACCCTACAAATAAATTTCTGTATGGTGGAGCCATATACGCTGGAAATCTTATCAAATGACTGGGAGCAGCAGCATCAGCATCAGCCTCCTATCTGTTCCTTTTTAGTAATATAGTGCACACATGCAGGTACAGAATCAGTTGATGATTGCATTATTGCAGCAGGTCATCTTGACTGAGAAGCCGTCTTCCACTTCTAGACAGAAGCCGAGAGATGGCTCAGCATCCAAGATGGCTGACTGGCACACTGCCAGATAGTATCCGAGACATCTGGGAGCATCTGGAAGCTGTTCCACTGGAAGGGAGGACTAGGTGCAGGGCTGGAAGGTGCTAGGTCTAGAAGGTGCAGGGTCGATGATACATCCAAACACCGGCTCCTTCATTGCTCCTCTAAAGAATCACACACACGCACACACTCACACACACACGCACACACTCACACCGACTGCTCAGCAACACACCTCCAACTATTCATGTATATGTTTGCCTCCTCAGAAGTGTTGTTTACCTTACTTACTAACTTGGCCTGATGTTAGGCCTGATGGGGCAGTGATGGGGCAAGGATGGGGAGAGACACAGCTGGGTTGCCCAATGCCCATTGCCAATGGGTTTCAAGTTTTTCAACAAATGACCCATGGCTCAATTCAACATTCAACGCTGTTCATGGACAATCCACTATTTAAAGGATATTGTTATAGCTATCGTTACTAAACAATTAAATAACTTTTATCTACGAATTCAACCTTGCAACAACAGAGATAAATTTCCTGTATTTTTGCAAAATTGATATAATATGAGATAAGGCCCACAAAGGAAATGGTAGAGAAAATCCAAAGATACAAGGTACATTAAGTCACATGGTTTTTTTTAGAAGTTGGAATAAACAGCTGACAGGAGAAAGCTGATCTGAAGTTTGGTGTTAAGCATCAGTAGAATGCTTGCTTACTTATGTTCAACTTAGGCTTAGAAAACAGACAATTCGGCTGAGTGCAATGAGCATTCTTCCAACCATCTATACATTTTGTTTGAAAAATCTTTTGGCATTAAACTAGAACCTACAGCTTATCTCTCTATACACCTAAAAGCATTGGCTATGCCCTGACTTCATATCTAAGGAAATATTTGCATTTATACATTTCACTTTGGTAAAACAAATGCAATTTGTTTTCTACCATTAAGATTAACATAGTTATTTGGCATCAAATGCTGCAAACTTTGGCTAATATGCACCGACAATGATCAGTCATATCAATGATGGAAACAGTTTGTCATATTTATAGTTACATCTATTGGTGAAGGACTGAAGGTGACTCAGTGCATCACGATTCGAGTTCACATACCGAAGGTGGTTTATTTAAAAGATTTAAATCTCGGACAACGATGGTCTGTAAACACAAAACACGGACGTTAAATGGTGGGGCATCCATTCAAGTGTGAAAGGATATCCTAAGAATCTCACTCTATCAATTAGCCTAACTGAAAAATATGCTTAGTCAACGCTGTTTGGTTGTTATATATAGAAGATTTTGTACATCTAACACTCTGTATTGATGGTTGATTCTTGGGGCTAGCTATTAATAGGAACAAAATAATAATAGTAATAATGATAATAATATAATTATTATTATTAATTTAAAAAATTCTAATGATAATAATAATAAAATTTATAAAAAAACTAGTAATAATAATAATAAAATAATAATATAGAGTCCAGCACCATATCTCATCATCTTCTTATTCTTCCACTTCTCCTCAGTTAGAAGTATGCACAAAATAAGCTTCTACTTAGGTCAAATCCATTTAGACTTGACATATGGACCAGCAGCAGAGTAAGTGCAGCTCAAGTATAACTCAGAAGAATGATTTATTTGTAAGGCCACCAAAGAAACAGGTGCACTGAGCAACCGAACTTGGGAGGCTGAAAATGATCCAGGAAAGCAACTGTAGTCCCTCCCCCCCCCCCCCCGCTCTCTGCAAAAGTTATAATTAAAACAGGTCAACAGAAACTCAATGGGTCTCAAATAGATTAGCAATTCTCGGAGTTCAAGCATTAATTCAGCACAGATATCTAATTAAGCTTTAAAGAATGGGGTTAAGATATAGGAGACTATGGAGCAGATGGCTGTTGGGAGCAAGCAATTCATCAAACCGTGCACTAAGCATTGCGATAACTTGGCCAATAGGAAACGCACACATAAAAACACTGCCTCACTGATGATGATAGGAGTCTTATTTCGAAGGAATCACGTTGCAAAACTAACAGAATCGATACCTGCTCTCCTAATGCACATCCAGAAGAATAAGACCTCAACTGGTTATTTTTATTTACTCTCTTTTGGAAGGTGGAATCAATATACACAAACACACATGCATGTAGATAATAATTCAGATTTTAATGCAAACAATTTTTAGATCTTCAAGGGAGTAATACGCTTCTGGCAACACCACTCAGAGTGCACTGACTGCAAGATCGTGTGGCTCAATCTTTGCGCAAATAGAAATGTTATGTTGCCCTGTAACTTAACAACAATAGCAGGCGATAGTTCTAGAAATAAAAAGACCATAAACTTGCACAAATACAGATGTTTTGCTTGCCTCTTTCCTCACAACAATATTGATGAATGACAACTAAAGAGATATCACCATGAAGACACTTCTGTCTGCAAATGACTGACATTTATTTCTGAAATACTTTAGGTGAATTTTTACGACTAGAGTGTACTATAAGCGATTGAGATGCCAATGCAGGCAATACCCGGTATAAAATCATCACAAAACATACACTGACCATGCATCGAATATGACAAAGGGAGTCACAGAGTGCACTTAAAAACTTGTGCAGAAGTAGGACAAAATGTGGTTGGCCTAGAAAAATGGAATACCCTCCCTCTTGAGCTGACCTGTTCCCTAGGTCACTCTGTAACACATTCTATAAGCACTTGAAAACTGTTCTTTTAGATCGTGCTGGAGTCAGGAGCACCTCTGAGTAGTTTCCTTGAAGAAGTGCTATATAATTGCTTTCATGAATGAATGAATGAATGAATGAATAAATGAAAAATTACACTACGAAAGATAAGATAAGAAAATGTAAGATCAGCTAAAGGTCTGTTATAATATAATCATTTGATAAATTACGTCAAATGGGTTTTAATGTCTTAAAAGCTTGTGCGTCAGAAACAGTGAAAGATCATTCTCCACAGGAAATAGATTTCAATTATTATTCATTAATTATCATTAGGGAAACACTGTTACCTTGTCATGATCCACAAGACCATCCCCACATCAGCCAATGAGATTTACGGTCTTTACATGCATTAATTTATAGTCCCAACCTCATGAAAAGGATATATGGCTTTCTACTTCATCGGTAAACTGATATATTATAAGCTTCCAAAGCAGGGTCAGGTGCTACCGTAAGCAGAAACTGATAATCTAACACCATTTCGATACAATCTATAGCATGTAGAGAGACAGATATAGTATCATTGAGGCTGGTAACACAGGAGAGAACTCAACAGATAAGAGGTCATTAATAGGGGGTACACAACTACACATATCTACACATGATCCATCAGGTGATACCCTCCCTCTTAATTCAAACCAGGTGCTGGCAATAAACTATTCAGCAGATACCACAGTATGAATCTACTTTCAGGCGAGGCAAAACCCCACCAGCCCCACCAGCTTATCCTCAAACACTAATGCTGCTGCAATGGGGAAAAACTTAGAAGACAGGGTAATTCCTCACCCCTGGACTGAGCACCCGGGCAGGTCTGCCACAAGGGAGATGCAGGGTGGATAATTGGGGTTTTTGGTCACATGCAAATAAGTGCAATTAGCAACTGGAAGAGAAGACAGCAAGGAGTTCGGCAAGCAATGAAGATTTCTTTCAGCAAGATACCACACCCCTGCCTATTATAAGAATCCAGGGCCTCTTCCTTCTAAAATGGGTTTGGGTGGGGTAGTTTCATCCTAGCCCTCAGGGAATACATCCAGGTTGCTTCTTTCAAACACATGAATGCATACTGCATTAGATCTATATTTACTTTTCAATAGCAACTAGCTCCATGGGAAAAGTGACTAGTTAGGCCTACCTACAGCATTACAAATAGCTGGCTTTAGAGAAAAAAAGTAACCAATAACTGATAATAACTTTGAAATATTACTTTGAAATTACTGTTACTGAAAATATTAACTTTTATAATCAGCTTCCTCCCTCCATGATGAAATAAGACTTTGACATTGACGAATACAAGGAAAGGTTCAGAGACACGAGTACAAATGGAAACGTTCATGTCACTTTAACAAATCTGAAGCATAGAATGTGCAGGTTGATGATAGAGGACCTTTAGCACTATAAATATAACATCATATAATCGAACTATACAACACAAACATAGGTGACTTTAAAATAATGTAGAAGCAGAGGAATTTTTTGCATTTTTACTGTAATAATAATAATAATAATAATAATATACAATGTATTAGTAATAGAAATAAGAAGAAGAAGAAGAAGAAGAAGAAGAAGAAGAAGAAGAAGAAGAAGAAGAAGAAGAAGAAGAAGAAGAAGAATAAGAAGAATAATCTATGGAACATCATTGGTTGTCTGACTGTTCCAATCCCAGATGCCCAAAACAGACTGAGAATTTCTTATTGAAAGAACAACTCACGACTAAGCGATAGTTTAATATTTTTAATTGATCCAGTTAACCGAAAAGAGTTAATTCAATTCCCGAAAATAATTATTAAAACAACTTTAGAACAACAATGTACACTTAACACTAAGAATGCAGGGATTCCTAGCTTGCAATTCTGCAGTGCATACCGATAATTAATTAACAATGCAAATCAAAAGAACCGAGTTAGAACAAAATGGCACCACAGGGAGCCAGTTGAAATATGCATTTCTGTGTACAAACATGGTCAAGAAATGCACTATAACGATCAGTTAACATTAACATTGGCAGTACATTCCTTTACGATCACGAGGTAAATTCACCGTTTTGGAATGCCAGGAGGTATGCCTGCACCCATCACACAAGTTCTCCCACCGTGCTACTACCAATTTTTGGACTCTTGTGAACTGCGATGGAAGGCCAGCGAAAGCAACAAGTTCATTAAGTGGGTAACACATTGTACGGCCACTTCAAAGAACCATAGTATAAATAGAAATAAAAATTTATGGAGTCCAGAAAAATGTTTTGTTTAAGTCCAAGAAAAGTTGCACAGAATGTTACACCTATCATGCAACAAAACTGTAATTTGATAATGTCTTCGTTTTAAAGTCCAGTAGTACACACCGGAGGAAACATTAAGAACCGCAAACAGAAGATGTCAGTTTTTAATCTCATACATTGAATAGGAAACACTAAGAATTACATATCCAAATGAAGGAAGAAGTTAACATTTTAGAGTGAAGGCACAGTGTTGTTAAACTGAAAGTGCTACTACAACTGTAGCTCAATATATTAAAAGTCGATTATCTGGTAAAAGCCAGAGTTAATCACTGAAAAGAACAAATACTTTAATTAGTATAACAGATTCAACACGAATATTAAGTACCTTTAGACTTTTCGATGACCTCCTGTGCCTGGTTAAACAGTGTAACCCTAGAAAAAGGCCAGGTTCTCTGCCATAGCAACTATTCAGAACGGCCTATTGCTGCTGCTGCTGCCGTCTGTAATACAGTAGACCATCGGTTGTTGACAAGGTGTAAGTAAAAGCCTCACTCTGCCCACCCGCCCTCCCCCTCTCCTGGTGAACCCGCCAACCTGAAAAGTTTCATTATCAAACCTAATAAGCCTGAACCAGACAGGCCGATGTGCTTAGCCATGAAAAGCCAACCAATCTGGTGAACAGGAGAGGATGCATTTAGCCTGGGTGGTGCAGGGAGGAGGAGAAAGTGGAGGAGGAGACGGAGGAGGAGAGGGTCTGCAATCATCTGCATTACCACTTTCGTCTATATGTTGTGAGTGTGTGCGTGTGTGTGCGTGTGTGTGTGCGTGTGTGTGTGTGTGTTTGTGTGTGTATGTGTGTGTGTGCGTGCTACCGCTTACTCTGACTCCATTAACTGCTCAACTCTGGGAGTGAGAACCATGAATGGAACCACATGTGTTGCCTTGATTTTCAAAGACTATTATTGCCTCTGGGCGATCTGCTGTATAAGAAAACATGACTCTGAGAAGACCTGTGGCATGTATGGATGCCTTTTCCGTGTATCTGATATGGATACGTATCTTGGTATCTTGCATCTTTCAAGAGCCTCTCAAAGGAACAATTATGGCGGCCTAATTTATTCCCCTCTTGCTCGGCATTCACCTAATTTCTTCCTCCTCTTGCAGTGCTTTCACCTAATTTCTTCATCCTATTGCCGTGCATTCACCAAATTTCTTCATCCTCTTGCAGTGCATTCACCTAATTTCTTCGTCCTCTTGCTTAGCAATTAGCATTCACCTAATTTCTCCATCTCTTATTGAGTATTCACCTAATTTCTTCTTTTTCCTATTGAGTATTCACCTAATTTCTTCTTTTTCCTGTTGAGTATTCACCTAATTCCTGTGCTGCTCACCTGTTCTGTCTCACTTAACCAGCAAATTGATTCCTCTGCCTGGCACATTCCTTCCAGTCCATCTGTGGCTACCCCTTTGAAAGCGGCACACCTGCCCTCTATACCTGCAGCAGTAAAACACTGGCGGACAAACATGTCCTGCAGGAAATCACTTGGAGAATTCTTAGATAGCTCTCAGCTGCTAGATCTATTTATTTGATTGACATGTTTCTGCCCAGATGGGTTGGGTTCATCGGAGTGAAAATCCCAGGCGTGTTAGATATATATATATATATATATATATGTATATATATATATATATGTTCCTAACATACACTTGACATGGCACAACATAACAAGGGATCTAAGTGGTTCAGTGGACCTGTTTGTTAGAATCACTGCAAATTAACCTGGAATGCTAGTAGACGGTTTCCCTAGTTGCCCCTTGAAAGCTGTGATAGTGACCACTGAGCCAGTACTATACTCTAAACCATTAAGTCTACAACTATTGCAATGAAGAACTTCTGTCCTGATGCACCTTTCTCTGAAATATTCAACAAATACTGCATCTGTGACTGCACACACCGTGGATCTCAAGATGCGATGTATCGTTTCAAAGGATACAACTTTGAAATTATAGACTCCAAAGAGATCTATATTTGGGAGTGTTTAAAGAATCCAATGAAAAATTAAATCATCAACAGTCATTAAAGGAGCTTTGGGGCTATATAGCAAGGCATTCATTTCAACAGAGAAAGGTGGCATCTGTATTATTAACATTAATTGCTACAATATCTCACGTGGACATTTTAAACTCATGCTAAAAACTTACTTGTTCGCTAGGGCTTATCCCGCATGTTAGCTGCTTTGTAAGGCGCCCTTGTAACGGCATGATTTTGTTACTGAGCCATATAAATTGTTGCAATTATTTTTTTTTGCCCCGAGGTATTTAGGATCCCTCAGGGACTTGTTGCTAACTACAGTATAAAAACCAGTCCAGAATGACCCTAGGTACTTTTTGTTATTTTTTTTAAAAAATTTTTTACTCGAGGTATCTCAGATCCCTCGGGATTTCAAAAAATTATCCGGAGACTTAAAAAATTGTATTCTGGAACGGCTAGAACTCGTCAAGAGCAGGCGAAGCAAAGGTGCCTTGGAAGGCAATGGCGTTGAAACATTGGATTAAAATGGCAATGCGCTGGAAAAGATAGCTGGTTTCCCTTGTGTCACCGGTTATTATTATTATTATTATTATTATTATTAATATTATTATTATTATTATTATTATTATTATTATTATTATTATTATTATACTTTTATTATTATTATTATTGAAAGGCTACTCCTCAACGAAAGAACCCGTGAAGGCGACAGCGTTGAAGCGCTGAATAGTAATTGAAAGTCTTTGACTATTATTATTATTATTATTATTATTGTTGTTGTTGTTGTTGTTGATGTTGTAAATAAAAGTAAGTGAAAATTCCTGTAAAAAATTCATATGCTAACAGCATTTTAGTATGCACAGTTTGCACACATAATAGTACTCATTCTAGCAATGTATTCTTTTGTCCTGCCAATGTCTAACGCACTTGTAAAGTATCAACTAATGCTGCCCACCAAGCTGTAATCAGATCAGAATACAGAAGAACAGACTTAACAGTCCACTAGGACTATGGCGAGATCTTAGCAACTAAGGTTCCTATAACAGAGAAACATATGCATGAGGGTCATTCATATGCCAATCTTCAATCACTATTGCAGCTTTATACTGCAACAAATACCTCAGTTACATTTAATATCCTTGGTATCATCAAAAGTATCATAAACAGTGTCTTCTTTGTTGGATGATTCATTCATTTTCTACAATTTATTTTGCCATTCATAAACATGAAGACTTGTCACTTCATTCAACTTTGCCTAATCACTTTCGTGGCTTTTGTGTGGCTTTATTTAGATGAAAGTGTCCGTAAGCTGGCACTTGTACTGTCTTGTAATTAATTGTTAAGCCTTCTTTAGAGAACGTGTTGAAACTGAAAGACTGCAAAAGCATCAATGGCCTAAAATAAAATAAAAACTTCTTTCCTGCACAAGAAAAGTTTTAACAGAATTTGCATAATGCATTTTATTCACTGACATTCTCATTCAAATCAAGATTGATCATAATATTGTACATGTAATTGTAATCAAGACAATTTATATAGCATCGTCGGTATATATATATATATATATATATAAAATTATATATATATAATTATATATATACTATGATTTTTAGAAACATCAGATACATTCGGACATTTCCAAACAATACCTGGCACTCAAACAGGAGTTGAAAGTGTATAGTTACAATAGAGTGAATAGACCATTTACAATACAGGTCAGGTTAGCTAATGCTGTGATTATCTGGAGCCGTGGACTTAATACCAGCTGGGATTTGTCTCTCACACCACTTTAGACAACAAACTACAAGTGCAAGATGCCATTTATCTTCTTTCCACTTCCTCCTCCTCCTCCTCCTCTGAATCCTCCTCTGAATCCTCCTCTGAATCCTCATGCTCTTCTTCCAACCAATAAACAAGTGCAATATGCCACTACTTCCTCCTCTTCTGCCTCCTCCTCATCTGCCTCCTCCTCCTCTTTCTCCTCCACCTCCCCTTCGCCTTCTTCCTCCTTTTCCTAGTCCTCCTCTGCCCCTCCTCTCCTATCCCTTTTCCTTCCCCTCCTACTTCTCCTGCTTCTTCCCCTCTCCCTCCAACCTATAAACTTTTACTAGCTGCATGCAAATGCCAACACTTCCTATAAAGACAAGCCATGAAAAACCACTTGGTAAAAAAATTCTGCAGTCTTTTCTAGGAGAACAACAACCTTCTTTAGCTAGACCCAAGAGCAGATATATATGCATACAAAAGAGGGCCTAGAAACTTAACTTTCTTAGCCTTGGTGTATAAGGGTGAATCACCAGTCCTCTCCCTCATAGTCAAATCTTCCCACTGATATTGTAGAGCCAGTTTGTGTAAGTATAATATATCAAGCATCTTGTCTTTAGAATTTAGAACATCACTGATATTCTGTAAGACTGTAACACAGGTATCCAAACCATCTAAAAGGAGCATCTTAGGGTGAGCCAAAAATCTTTTTGGAACTATCTATAGTGGCAAAGATCCCAATGACAATGATGACGACAATGATGACGCCGATGATGATGATGATGACGACAATTATGACGCTGATGACGACGACAATGATGACGATGATGACGATGATGATGATGATGACAATGATGACGACAATGATGACGCCGATGATGATGACGACATCTGATGACGACGACGATGATGATGATGACAATGATGACGACAATTACGACGCCGATGATGATGATGATGACGACAATGATGACGATGATGACGACAATGACGACGATGATAATGATGATAACGATGATGACGATGATGACGACGATGATGACGACGACGACGATGATGATGGAAAACAACTTCTGATAATCAATCAAAATTTTCAAAACCTTTTTTGTCCTCTAAGACCAATTATGTTGAAACCCGTCTGATAAGCAAGCATGCAGCTGTTTGGTGATGGCAATTTGTCAATAGAACAGTACATAATATACAGCAGAACACTTAGAACAGCCTGCCAGTGATTGCTTCCAGCCTTAAAGGAACTCCACTAAGGTGGTCCGCTGTCCGTCCAACATTAAACAATGCTTTAGGATAAACCTCCGCCTTGTTCCCTACCATCTGCTGCAGCAGCAGCAGCAGCTACCTATACATATAGTATACAATCACTCAGCCCTGGATAGAAGGAGGATACTTCAATTAGAGAACTGGTCAAAGAGTGGAAGCTGAATCCTCAGGGCTAAATAGGATCAAACGCCATAAATCAAACTGATTGTGGACGTATGGTAAACTATTAGAGACCTATCCCGACCTCTCCCCCTCCAACAGCAAACTAGGATTGTCCCAGAGCTGCAGGGAGAGAACCTGGCACTTCCTGGCTTTAGGGCTGCAAGAATAAAGAATAAAGAAGTCCAATTTTAATACATAAGATAACAGTGTTGCTCTCAGCACTGGCTAGCTGATCAGATGACACTTTTGAAAGACAGACAATGAATGCACAGTGTCTGTCCCTGTCTGTCTGTCTGTCCGTCAAACAGACAGATAGACAGGGACATATAGACAGACAGTCTGTCTATCTGTCCCTGTCTATCTGTCTGTTTGACGGACAGACAGTACTGTTCACAAATCAAGATCTCAACTCTGTCAGGTCACAATCATTACTTTAAAATCACCAATCTCACAATCTGTTATTATATTTAGTTTAGCCCTAAATCATATCCTGATGGGTCGAATAATTACCTACGGCATTTATTTACATAGGGGAGAAATCAAACAAAGTCTACAAAGTGGTCACATTATCGTTTATGTCAGCTCAACGTCCACAAACAAGAGAATTAATGTCTGCTACCTTCTGTCACCAGTCTGGCCAGAACGGTGTCTAATATACAAGTCACAATCCATAATCACAATTATTTATTACCGCTGGTAGATCAAGAAAGTGAAATACCACTCTCTAATAACTAAGTCAGTGCGGCACTGCGGCCTACAAGCCAAAAGCACATAATAAGTTATAATATACAGACTACAGAGGTGAATGAGTGTATAGTGGTTATTGTGATGGAATGTCAATATATAGGTCAGAGATACAAATCACTGCCAGCAAAGAACTTTTTCAGGATTTCAGCCACACATGTAAAACTTACCTGTTAGTATACATGGAGTACATTGTCAATGTAAAGATCAGACTGCAAGGTACAGGACTGGCCTCCCCATCGTATGGGTGGGTCTCTGTTAAAGTAGGTACCCCATGAACCAACAAATTCCTCAAGAATCAAAATTGTGAATCTAATTCTAATGAACGGCAACTAAAATGCTGCTTCTTATAGTCCTACACCTGTTTAAATTATTATTATTACCAGTACCTCTCTTTGTCGTGTCATATTCGATTTTGATGTCCCATTTACGTGTTTGCTAAAGGAGCAAACAAAAACGTTTAATTTTATTTAATTCAGTTTTTACACATAATTCACTTTGTAGTTCGCTTGCAAACAGACGTCAAGAACTTTACTTTCAATAATTCTAGTGACAAATTAAATTTATTGCCAACACTTACTTACTTATTTACTTAAACCTGTACCAAGAGTTCATACATAAAATAGAATGAGAATGGGACATAGACATGGCATAGACATGGATGCAATGAAAAGGCACAACGAGATACAAAGATGCCATTCAAGAAATGTCCGCTGCCCCAATCAGCTTTTACAGGCAAGCGTCAAGATGTGACAATAAGGAATGATATTCATGCGCTCATACAATGAAACCCTCTGTATTTCTCTTGTTAAAAGAGTAAAAAAATTCAATTTCAACAATGAATTCACTTTGTAGTTCTTTTTGCAAACAGAAAAATTTAATCAAATTTTTTTATTCGACTGAAATCAGCTTAACACTGAATTCACTTTGCAGTACTCCTGCAAACAAAACAAAAATTAATTTAATTTTTTAATTGAATTTATTAAAGCTTCAATATTGAATTCACTTTGCAGTTTACTTCCAAAAAGAAGTCCAAGAACTTTAATTCCAATTCTAATAACAGATTTACTTTACTGCCATTAAAATTGATTATTCCCAGCAGTTTAACGACTAAGAGTAACACAATAAACTTCCTCCCCCCCACAAAAAAAACTTTGTAATCTCCAACTCAAAAATGCACAACATGAAAATGAATGGATCTGAAAACTTTTCAAAGCCTGCAGTATATTTCAAATAAATTCCACGAGAAACACCTTTATAAGAAATTCTGTTTTCCCATACATAATCTATTGCACATATCCCTGGCGTGGTAGGGCCTATAAGTTGCAGCAATACAATATACCGGGTACACAACAGTGCATGCACTATGCAACAAAATTAGGAAATGCAACCTGGCCTTTGACATGCACCACTCATCTTCATCTGTATGTATAAATACATGCACGCATCTCTATATGCAAATATATAATACTTATATATACAATTATACATATATAATTATATATATATGTATATATTGGTTGCTGAAGATAGTTGGGCATGATAAATAGTCTACTGCAAATGGAGTATGCTATAGGTGAGTGAGCAACTAAGACAACTTCTTGGCAATTAATCAGCTGAGAGACAGACAGAGAAAGAGAGAGACAGAAACCGAGAGAGAGAGAGACAGACAGACAGACATACAGACGTACAGACAGATAAAAAGAAAGAGAGAAAAAGAGAGAGAGTGCAAGAGAGAGAAAGACAGACAGACAAACAGACAGAGACAGGCATGAATGCAGGCAGGCAGACAGACAGCTCTAGAGAAACAGATAGAGAGGGCAGGTCATTCATATGCAGTGGTTGAGAAAGGCAGGAAGGCAGGCAGGCAGGCAGGCAGGCAGGCAGACAGACAGACAGGCAGGCAGGCAGGCAGACAGACAGACAGACAGAGTCTTCTAGGAGTGAGTTTCTTGGCAGAACATCTTGAAGACGAAAAACAGGTTCATGAGTAGTTAGATACATCAGCAAACATCCTGCAGCAGCAGCAGCAGCAACAGCCGCAGCCAGGAAACAGTTCATCACCGTTCACCAAGTATTGTTCATGTCTTGTTCAGGGTTAGTTTACACTCGACCGACCGGTGCATAACAGTCCAGTGGTTGACTGTGGCCGGACGTCAACCAATAAGTCAGAGGTTCAAATTCCAGCTAGGGTCGGTCGACATTTCTTTTCCGATTTTCAACTCCATTTGCCATCTGATCTCCTCTCAAGAAAAGGATCAATTATCAGGATGCTTTATGCTTGTTAACGTATTATGTTTTACCTGTACTATTCATTACACTTCTGTCTAGCAGTCTCTTCTCTGCTCTGTCTCTTCTTAAAACTTGCTTCTTCTCGCGGGGCCTTGTGCACTGGGAGTGCCTCTGAACGGTTCACCCTGCTAGAGGTGCTTTATAAATGATTAAGTGCAATACAATTACTATTACTATACTTCATCCTTACTTGCAGGTGTTATTTTACATTATATTTTGATGTACGCTAGCTAATGGAGGCTAAACTTACTTACCACAGCCAGTTCTGTTATAACGAAAGTGTCCCTAGAAAGATGGAGCAGAGAGAAAAAAAGAGACAGACAGCCAGAAAAAGACAGAGAGAAACAGAGAAATAGAAAGACAGAGATAGCTAGTGAGAGACAGACAGAAAAACAGAGAAACACACAGAAAGAGACACACAAAGAGAGGGTCAGTCATGCAGATGTAGAGGTTGACAGACATTATGACAAATACGTTATAATTTGATACTTATGGTGGTTCCCATAGGAGGCAAGTTTGCAGGACTGCTCATCTTGTCTCCTCTGGCTCAAATGTTGTTCATGATGGGTTCATAGTGGCCAACAATCTGCAGATCAGCAAAGTTTAAGTGAACCACACAGATGCTGGGAGTGGACATCACAAGACAGACCAAGTTGGAAGCTAGGAGTGAGATAGATTTAAGATAGGAGAAATCAAAGGGTCGGCTGCCACGCTGGATATGAGATAGAAGGACTAATGGACAAAAGACAATCTTATCAGAATCAGAGACAATGAAAGGGCAGGATGTGCTGCAGTGGTAGCATTCCTTCTTCTATATCCAATGTCCCAAGGGTAACATCGAGTCCAAGTGATCTTCCTGGATGGCCAAAGTCATAACAAACTCTCTCCCTAGGGAACTACTCCATCTTCCCACCCTAAACGACCATCCAGGGAGTTCCATTGGGAAACAATTCTTTCCAAAGCCATGGGACAAATTCTATGTGCCAAGGAGAGTTTAAAAGTATGGATGAATGAACGACAGCATAGTAACTAGAAATCAATGTTCCTACAGAACATATGTATTATTTTAATGAAAGCAGCTAACAAGCTCATCGCAAGCAGTTAACCAACCGTGGCATTAGAAAAACAACAAACTCTGTATAGGCGGCTACTTGATTTGCAATAGCAGGTCACAGTGCAACCAGCATGGGACACATGGCGAACGATTTGAGCTATTGACCTGCTGTACCATGAAGACTACCACTGGTTAAAAACTCGATTAAAGCGGGAGACCTCTCTGTGGGACCTTGAGCAAAATTGTTCGCTCACAGTTGCTCAGACCCATCAGTGTCCTATGGTCAACTGGGTGGGCAGTACTGGGCACTGCTGAACTATGGAAGAAGGCAGTCTCTCCTCTGCTTTGCCTCTTCTTTTCAAAACCTGCTTCTTCTCACAGGGCCTTGCGCACTGAGAGCGCCTCTGAACGGTTCACCTTACTAGAGGCGCTTTATAAATATTTAAATACAATACAATGTTGTATAAGAAAAGCAGTCCATTTAGCCAGTGCCACAGGGCGTTAACTAGTGACTTTCGTTTCTTAGCCTCAGAATATGAGGATGTGTGACCAGTCCTCTCCCTCGCCGAACCATCTTCCACTTCACAGTACTTTTAATTCATTTATCATATTTTATTTCCCGCATTGGCTATACTGACCATTCGCGAAATCTACTCGAAGGCGCTCCCAACTACAGCACGGACACTGCATCGAAGTTTCACGCCGAAGCCCATGAGCAACTGCGAGTGAAGGACTTGCTCAAGGTCCCTATGCGGCAGTTTGAGGACTCGAACCTGGCTCCAAGGCACCGAACCACCACTACACCACCATGCTCCATGGTAAACATACATATTGCAAGCCAATTGCATTCCTATTTTCTAGATTTACTGTCATTATGTGTACTCTGGTTGCAATAAAAAAAAGAATTGTATAGACGTTGAAAGGCTATAAATGTCAATTTCAAAGTCATCAGAGCATGAGGATAATTAACCATTGCACCCCCTGCAAATGCATTTCTTTGTTAACCATAATATAAGATGGTCATTAAAATCAGTATTGAAGGATATCATGTGTCAAATTCTTGATGTAGGCCGCTTTGAACAAACAATTTAACTTAAACCATGTTGTTTAGCTAGCTGGGTTAACATAAACAAGTCATTTAATAAAGTCAGGGTGCGGTGTGTCACCCCGATTTGGCTAATTAAACGAAGATTATTATTATTTAGCTTAAGATTTTAGCCAACTTGAGATTTTAAAAAAACCCACTTAGTTTCAAGTATGCCAACTTAGCATAAGCAAACCACTTAGCCTATAATTTAGCTAAACTCAGCTTAAGCAAATCACTTAGCTTCAAGTATGGCTTAGTTAGCCTAACATAAACAAACCACTTAGCTTCAAGTATGGTTTAGCTAGTCTAACATAAAAAAAACACTTAGCTTGAAGTATGGTTTAGCTAGCCTATCATAGCAAAACACCTAACTTGAAGTATGGTTTAGCTAGCCTATCATAGCAAAACACCTAACTTGAAGTATGGCTTAAATAGCTAATTTGACATAAAAACACATAGCACTCAATCAAACACTGAAATGGAAAAGTTATTAAGAGACAAACAACTTCCCAAATTGTGTTTTGCCTGAAACTAGTGTGAGAATTGTAAAAAAAATAACTGGGGGGAGGGGGGTTGGATCATTAAGCACCTAGAATTGGGGTGTAAAAAACATACTTAAACAAGGGGCTCTAAGAAAGACTGGGGGTTGAAAACCCCCCGGCAATTCTCACCCTGCCTGAAACTGACTGCAATGAATAAGTATAAGATAGGCCTAGGCCTATTCCAAATTGGTTACAACAAAAAATAAATCAAAAAGATGATCTATCATCTTGGCTAGATCAACAAAAAAAGACATCCAGTTCTTTTTTGTCGCCAAAACTCATTGCAATTAAAAGAAGGCATTCCAAAAATTCGACCGAATGCATTCAAAAAATAAACTTGCTGCAGTAGCCTAACAAGTTGAAACTTCGCGAAAACACCATCAAAGTGAATTTTGTGAACTCACTTCAATCGCAGCGAATCCTACAGTTGATGAAAAATAATAATAATGTCATATTATACGGAAAATTAAAAAAAATAACAGTGCTCAGCGAAGAAGAAAGGATAGCTGTAGGCCTAAACTCTGACGAGAATAGTTCGATCTGATTGTAATTTCTAAACTCACCTGCTGTAGGTAAGTGTTCCTTGCAATCAGACGATCGTCACAGATTCACATAACATAACTAAAACAATAATTATTGTTGTCTTCAAAACAAGAGTTTGCGATGTTGCAATCGCAGTCTCTCTTTTTCTCTCTCGTCAGAAGCCGATGCTATCCGTGTGTGAGGCCGATCGGTCTGAGCGGCCAGTGGGGCACCGCCGTTGCTGCAGGGTGATGATGATGATGATGATGACGATGGTGGCCCACCTACTCCTCCTCCGTTCAGCATACGGCCTCATAACAGTTTATTTAAGCTAAACGACTCGATCCGTCTGAGTAGGCCGCGGATTTATGCAGGTATAATGGCCAAGTGGCTGCCCGCCCGACCGCCCACACGGCCAGTGATCGGACCCTCTCTTTGGGGGTATAGTCACCGAGGCGAGCTACGCGGCCAACCGTCCGCGGCCCCAACCCACAAATGACCTTTCTGCCCTCCGTCACCTTTGACTTCTAGACCTCTCTTGTTAATGCAGCATCTAAGTCATGATCACTTTGCGGATAGCCATAAAAGGGGAGAGACCCACCTATATACAACCAAATAACGGTAAATGAATATTATTCCACATCCGATGTGGGGCTTTGATCTGGAATTTATCGCCACTTCCCCCGCACCGGAAACATGCCGCCGCCACCGAGATAAGAGCTACAGAAAATTTACTTTAATGAAAGCACTTCACACGCGTTGAACAATGATTTATCTGTACAACTGGTCGTCGAGAAACAATCGCGTTTCTCAAACGCCTTTCAAACGCCTTTCACGGCGGATGATGATTAAGTGGACATGAAATGTTTGAGCAGGAAGTCAACTTTCATTGAGATCACAGAACACCTTCTCCAACACCATGATGTCTATGTCAACCACTACTGTACAAATATTATTCAGAGTATCAACCAAACAATGCTACTGTCATTGCCCTTATCATCATCACAGTCATCAATATGATGGCTGATGATGATAAGGGCAATGACAATTGTACTAGCCTATGGCAAACATCATTATGATCAGCAACGACTTGATCATAAACCCTACTTAGGCCTATCTTAATGAGGCTCGGCTAATATGAGCATGAACCCAAGTAGGCCTAATTAATGTGCAAAGCATTGAAATACCAGACAAGTAAGGAGACAGATTGTAGTTTTATAATTATAAGGTCTACGTGATGGGATTTTTCACAAAAGACAGGCAACCTGCAGTTTGACAAGCGAATTAAACTTTTGTTGAAAACATTGAAGTGGAAGTAGATAGCCTAAGTCTTTCAAGATAGCCACTTAAAAGAAAGCCAGAAGTAGCCTAGGCCTAGGCTATCTGAAGCGACTTCGTTTTCTTAGTCTCAGCATACGTGGGTGGGTCACGCGTCCGTGGTCTGACCTTCCAACCGGTGTGTGGTCAGCGTACTCATTTTATTGTTGGTTCAGTAGAGCCAGAAGTGGAGCCTGAACTAGTTGACCATTGCCTGACCAACATCTACCCTGACGAAGTATGATTGTATGAACCTCCAACCTGTGGCCTTACAAGCCATCACGTTAATAACCGTTGACTATCTTGCAACCCTCTAGGCATCGTTGATTGACTATAATATGCTGCATTTCAGATTCACTTGACACAGCTCCCAGCTAATTGGCGAAGGTGCTTAGCGCCACCACATGTACACAACACGTCGTCCGCTCAAGTAGCATACATGTATAAGTCTGATAGCAAATCACAAGTGTCCCGTGATTAATATATCGGTTCTGTGTGACACGAAACAGGTGTTTCTGATCGATATGCCATCGACTTAATGTCTACAGTGAGTGTCCAAACCTCTTTTGCCGAATGACATCCAATCAGAGCACGAAAGTGATTTCAATCACTGCCCAATTAACAATGGTTACGAGGCGATTAGAGGTTTTTAATGAAACTTTTAGAGCTGCACAGCCTCTTCCTTTCCCTTTCCATCCTTCATGGTGGGGTAATAGGCCTATACCCATACTCGGACGACAATGTCATTTGAATTGACTCTCTATTATTCTCGTCAAATTCCTATTATATATAGGCCTATACTGGTCTCTCTGTCTCTCATTTTTCAATATGCTCTTAAAACTGTTCTATTCGACCGGGATTGAACTGGAAGCGCTTCTGAGTAGGTTACATGTAGGCAACGTTGAGCAGCGCTATAGGCCTATCAAGGTGTTGCAAAATAAATAAATGATTACGTTTTAAAGCAGTTAGCAAATATAAGTTATAGCATAGAGTCAATGGTAAGTAGGCCTAAGCTTACAGTGGCATTCTGTTCAAGAGAAACTATCAAACACTCGACAAGGTAGGCTATAACAAGTAGGCTAAGCCTAGATCTAGTTATTATAAATTTTCTGCAACGATCAGCTGGGGGCCGTATGCACGACGATATCGTAAGTCTTAGGCGGTACATAATCTCTTATATCGTCGTGTATACAGCCCCTAGTATCCAATGCAAAGGCATCAGCCGATGGCGCGATAATTTGAGAGAAGCCTATGTGTCCATCCACTGCAGAGTATCAGACTATGGTTGCAGAAGCGTTAATCTGTCTGAAAGGTCGGACCACAAACTACTATTACAGTTATTCCTTCCTTTATTGTGGAGACTCGTTGACACAGACGCAACAACGTACAAAAGCTCCAGTTTAAAGTAAAGACCACAATAAAATTAATAATCATCTTTGTACTTTGACCGAGTGCGGATCGGCGGTGCCTCAGCTTTCTTATACTCATCCAAGACACACTGCTAAATATCGAAGTGAGAAATGCCTGAAATTTCAATACATACTAGGTCTTTCTTTGGACCCCACAGCTAGCCTAAGTATTATATTGCAGACCCCAGGGGGTTGTTTCCAACATCCTCAGTTGTACTAAGCATTCTTTGGCGCTGACCCTTTGTTACTAATAAAGTTATGCTCAGCAGGTTTGTAGTGACCATGCGAATAATTATTATAGCCTACTAATAAATTTAGTGACGTCGTCACTTAGGCAGCTAGGTTAAAACCTTACATTTGATATTATTCTATTTTCTCAGCATTATTCACCAAAAAAGAATTTGATTTTGATTCCGTCTGGTTTGTAAAAACCTGCCAGCGTTGAAAGCCGCTGCTTTCAACTTTTTCTTGACATCAGTTCGCAAAATGCGGATACAACATTCAACTCGACACAGATCAAAGTCTTATTGATCATTACCACTCCAGCTTTTTTGTACAGTTTCTCACACGCCTGCTAATTATACCTGAGTGCTAATTCAATTCTGGCAAATTGAAGGCTAAATGCTTCACATAGGGCCTACACTGTGATACACAGGATAGGTCTACTTCGTCAAAATTCTTGTCGGATTAAAGGAAACCAATTCTGAACTTGTATTAGCACGACAGCACAGGGCATTGACGTTTTTGCACCCACCCACGCACACACAGACACACACACAGACACGCAGACACAGACACAGATACGCAAACGCACACAGACAGACACACGTAGGTACACAAACACACGCATAGGCCTACACACAGACAAATATACGGACACACATAGACACACCGTCACACACGGACACACACGACCAAAATTAATAGGCCTACACAGGCACACACAATCAAACACACAATCAAACACACAATCAAACACAAAGACACACACAAGCACACATACGGACACACGCACACAGATTCTCTTTCTTAAATTAAACCCACCCACACACACACACACACACACACACACATGATTCCGTATACAAGCACCGGATCAATTAGGCCTATAGGCTACAGAATGAATTTATAAGTCAATGATAGAGTTATTTACGGACAGATAAAAGAAACTAGAAGTAGGCCTATGGCCTGACTATTACCAGTGAGAAATGCTTTATTGATCTTCATAAGGGTGTTGTTAAGGTGTCTGTGCTAAGCGAATTCGTTATCATCTGTTCTCTGCTGAAATTATTCTTCATAAATTTTAGCCTAATGGGGGGGTATGCTCGAATCGATCCGTGGCAGATGGAAATATAGGTCAGGTCCGACTTGTGAGTCTAGGTCAGGTCGGGTTTGGACGAAGAACCGTCATCAAAAGACGATTACAAGAAGCCATCAGTTTTTATTCGAAATTAATAAATCCAGTGGACAAAAGTCTCTCTGGACGGTCAACGATTCCGGATGGATTACAATGACATTAATGTGAGTCGATGGAAGCTCGACAGATGGCGAGGTCTGCCGAGACCACACAACGGCTGCCCGGAGAACACTCGGAGAACACTCGGAGGACACTCGGAGAACACTCGGAGAAATCTCGGAGCAAGAGCACCGCACCGGACAAGGGCTTGGATCGTTATGTGCAATGCAGTGCCAAGAGCAGCCGTGTATTATAATAGACAAGTCATGTGGCACTCTGCTGAGGTCAATGGAAAGACAATATTAAGCAATGTTGGACATTGTTGTCATGCTGCGGAAAGGCAAATCTGGCTTTCTTCTTCTTTCTGTTCTCTGCCCTTAGGCAGGTTCAAATGTTTGACGTCTCCATTCTTCTCTGTTCTGTGCATTCTTTTTCAGCTTCTGATAACCGTCTTTCATCATCCAGTCCAACAGTCTTTGTCTTGGTCTTCCTCTCGTTCTTTTCCCCTCCAATTTCCCCTCTATGATTGTTCTTAGCATCGAGTCTCCTCTGAGTGTGTGCCCTATCCATCTTCTTTGTCTTTCTCTAATTGTGTGTATCATTGATCTCTTTTCTCCAACTCTTCTCAATACCTCCTCATTCTTTACATGATCCCTCCAGCTGATTCTTTCCATCCGTCTCCATAGCCACATTTCAAATGCTTCTATTCTCTTGATGTCTTCCATCCTCATAGTCCATGTCTCCGATCCATATAGCATAACACTCCACACTAAGGTTTTTACCATTCTCTTTTTCAGTTCTTTACTGATTCCCCCTCTCAGTAGCTCTTTTCTCTTTTCAAATGCATCTTTTCCTAGTACAATCCTCCGTTGTATTTCTTTGTGACATCTCGCATCCTCCGTAATAGTACTGCCGAGATAAGCGAATTCCTTGACTTGTTCCAGTTCTTCTCCATCAATGTATATTTTAACTACCTTCTGCTCTCCTTTGCTTATTCTCATAACCTTTGTTTTCTTTTTGTTGATTTTCATTCCGTACTCTTTTGATGTTGTGTTCAGTCTGTCCATCATTGTTTGTAACCCTTCCTGACTTCCTGCCATCATTGCTTGATCGTCTGCGAATCTTAATGCCCTTATCCACCTTCCTCCCACTTTTATCCCTTCCTCCAGTTCCTCCAATGCCTCTTTGATTATCTCCTCTATATAAATGTTGAACAACAATGGTGACAGTGGGCATCC
Organism: Lumbricus rubellus; assembly: GCA_945859605.1. NCBI lineage: Eukaryota > Metazoa > Annelida > Clitellata > Crassiclitellata > Lumbricidae > Lumbricus > Lumbricus rubellus. Next base: position 9,370,077 of record OX243819.1, read on the forward strand.
CTGTCTCACCCCCCTTCCTACCTTCCCCTGTTCTGAGTATTCTCCGTCTATTCTTATCTGTACTTTTTGCCCCATGTACAGATTGCCTATCTGTCCTGCTAGAATCTGGCTTATCTGGTGGCAACTTGAATCACGGTCGAGTCATCGTGGCAGAGCACATGCACACACACACACACACACACACACACACACACACACACACACACACACACACACACACACACGCACGCACGCACGCACGCACACACACACACACGCACACAGTCTAGAGTCCTATAATGTATGTATGTATGTATGTATGTATGTATGTATGTATGTATGTATGTATGTATGTATGTATGTATGTATGTATGTATGTATGTATGTATGTATGTATGTATGTATGTATGTATGTATGTATGTATGTATGTATGTATGTATGTATGTATGTATGTATGTATGTATGTATGTATGTATGTATGTATGTATGTATGTATGTATGTATGTATGTATGTATGTATGTATGTATGTATGTATGTATGTATGTATGTATGTATGTATGTATGTATGTATGTATGTATGTATGTATGTATGTATGTATGTATGTATGTATGTATGCATAATTTGCATATATAAATCGTATAAGGTATATGTGTTCTTTTTACTATCCACGTAAATGGTGGCAAAGTTAGTTTAATAGTGTGATTGTCTAATCTTTCGCTTGACATAATTAATTTAATAATTTTGTTATTATAAAGAGACACCTAAAATATTATTGTTCTTCGTGAACAAACATTATATCATCATGTTCGATTGCCTAGATTTCGAAACTCCCTTCCTGCAGCAGCTGTTGTTTGCTTGGTTATGTTGCTATGTCAGAGAAGGCTTAGCCATCCGGGGGTTGTCCCTCATTCTCTGTGAACCTATAATTTATTTAGACCTGCGGCAGAGCTTTTTCACTTGCAGTTCTACACAAAATGTGCAGTTGTAAATGAACTTATGCAGTTGTAAAAGCAATCTTGTGCAGTTAAAATCAGTAAAAAGCAGTGGCGGCGCTACGCCAGGGCATGGCAGGGCAAATGCCCTGCCAAAAAAGCCTTTGCCCTGCCTGTTGCCCTGGTCGTTGCCCTGCCAGAAATTTTGTCCTGCTAGAATTTGTTCAGGCATGTTGTTTCTTACTGTTCACGTCCGTCTGCTCTCTGGAATAAAAAAAATCGTTCTGGAAGGCAATAGTTCTGGGAGAGAAATATTTTGGCAGGGCAATAGTTCTAGCAGAAAAAAATTCTGTCAGAGCAAATTTGGTAAGGCAAAAGTTCTGACAGGGAAAACTTCTGGCAGGGCAAAAGCTCTGACTGCAGAGAAAAATTCAGTCAGGGAAAACATTCTAATAGGGCAAAATTCTAGCAGACAAAAGTTCTGGAAGGCAAAAATTCCGGCAGGGCAATCTGGTAGGGCAAAATTCTGGCATGGCAAAAGTTCTGGCCTAGCAAAAGCTCTGGCAGGAAAAATTCTAGCATCAAAAAGTTCTGGCCGGGGCCGTAGGGCCTTGTCTACATTGAAATGTCGAAACGGCTTATTTCTGCGAAGAGCTATAATTCCTCTGCGTCACCATGCAGACTATTAATTATTATTCGTGAATTGACAACGTCAGATCTTGATTGTGAAGTTTCAAATTAAATTTAGTGGAACAAAAAGCATGTAGCAGAACCATTTTACATTGAATTTCACTATAAATAGAATGTATATTGCAACGCTCAGTGCACATGCAGAATATTCATGCGTTGTAAATAGCCTACACTGTGTCCGGATAAAAAAAGTATGCTGCATTTTAAACGTTTATGTGGAGCAGACATGCACAGGCTGGTCAGGACAGACCGGTGGAGAGAGTCGGGGAGAGAGCATTGGACACATACGGGCATTGACCCACGTTGTCCTTCATGCCTCTTTCCCACGATTCTCTTCAATCGGACAAGGTGGTCTATACATGTATAGCTGCTCCAAGATGTTTGTGGTATGCCAGGTATGGAGCAGACCTGCTGACCGGACCGGTTGAGGCTGGGCAGCATGACGCGAGACAGACTCAGACAGAAAGTGGCGTCGGACTCTTACGGGCATTGAGCCCAATGATATTGATGATGACGGTAGCCAGGGGCTTCTATCCCATGTATAGGCGGGCGCGACTTGCGCCCAGTGAAAAACAAGGGGGGAAACATAAGAAAGCCAAAATTCACGTCGATAGGGGGGGAAAGGCCAGCCATGGAGGCAGCGTTTAATCTAGTCATCTCTAGGAAGAAGTTTCCCCCAGAAATTACTTCCCCCCCCCCATAAACATTTTTCAACATTGTAGGCCTATTAGTTATTAGTTATAATAGTATTACTATCTACATTATTTCATCACATGAACTGTTTTAATACCCCACGATAAAATTTACTATTGCCTAATTATAATATTATTATTTATGGCCTACTATTTTAATAAATGATACAATCATATTATAATAATTTGATTTAATGTTAATACTTGTACAAATAATATTTGTACAACTAAATGCAGTGTTTAATCTAGACATCTCTGGGAAGTTCCCCAGGAATTAAAATTTTCAGAAAAATCGATAGGTGTTGTGAACACGTAGGCCTATGTAGAATAATTCCCCCCCCCTCCACAAAAAGTATATAATGCAACATTGACATCCCCTATATAAATTTGACAGGTTTATACAAGTGCAGTTATCCCGTCCGTAGAAGAATTTGACTGCAAAGCATCGAAGTCGGCCCACTAAAAATAAGGTTATTCATCACCATTTTGGGAAATTAGCCTAAATGCATGTTTCAAGAAGGAAAATTAGGCGAAAGACTAAAAAATGTTGTCAGAAAATTTATGTCTGAGCGGTTTCCGTTCGCCCAAAACAAACAGCCATTTACCCCTGCCCAAAACCTAAATTCCCCAAAGCAGTGTGACTAGGTAACACACTGATTAAACACTGAACTGGCTTATCTCCAGTGTTATCTTTCAAATTTCAGACTGTCAAATTTAAAAATATTTTGCTCCTTGAACACTTACAAAAACAACATCATTATTATGTAGGCCCACCTTGTATTTTATTGTATTGCAGAAATTGCAATGCGGAAATTGCAAACATTTCTAATGGGGGGAGGGACGCATACCACACCCAAAACCCCTCCCCGTCTTGGCGCTCGTGTTTCGGTGATCGTCTGCGGATGCTTGTTTGTCTCTACCCTCAGAAACCTTCATTCCCTATAGTTACGAGGACAAGATTACATATTGCCGGAGAGTAGGTCGGCCCAATAAGGGGGGGGGGAGAATATGTATTGCGCCCGGCTGCTTAGGGGGGATAGAAGCCCCTGACGGTAGCCAGAGCCGGATTAAGAAATGTGGGGACCCTTTTCTGAAAATTTGTTGGGGGATCTTCGGCCAAAACATTTTATGACATTTTTTCAGTCGTTTGGTCGAAATTTCGGTAGAATATGCCAATTGTTTCCTTTAAAAAAATCGCATGTGCGGGGCCCTAAAGTGTGGGCCCCCAAAAGTGTGGGCCCCTGTTCGGCCGAACACGCTGAACATGTCTTAATCCGGCCCTGACGATGGCGCCAAATTATAAGCTTTTGTAGGCCCGTAGTACCGAGCACTCGACTCGACCTCTGCCCTGGTTACTTGTGTGACTGCCCTGGCTATGCCCTGGCTACAAAAAGTGTCTGGCGCCGCCACTGGTAAAAAGGTCAAACTGTCAGCTAGCCGATTGAGGGCAGTTTACTAATTTACCAAATTACCATGGATGACCGGAATGGAGCGAAGGGGTTGTGCAGTGAAAAAATACATGTAGGCTGCATTGTGTTTTTTGGGTATAGACTACGTTCAAAGAGAAAGACTAAAAAATATAACGGTCATCAAATTTTACAGCCAGAGACATCTAGCGAATGGCTAAAAAAAGGTCGTGGGCACACGTACAGGATCAAATTTCTGGCTGTGAAAAGTTCTAAAAATACCTTCTAAAAACCGTGGCTTCGTCTGGTTACTATATATATATCCGACTAGGCCTACATGCGAGAGAAACTGCATTGCACTGGCTTCCCGATGAGGATCGAATTGCATTCAATGTCATTGGGTCGAGCACCAATGGGGTCGGATGCATATCTGTGTTTCTGAAACTCTGTGTGTGTTTATATCTATAGAGGCATCCATGTTGACGTGCAATGTGCATCAGAAACCTATTTATTGCAAGCTTCCATTTGATAGATTCGTTCACTTCGATCGATCCATCGCTTGTGCATTGAGTGATTTGAGTCGTCTTAATGGAACATCGTTCCACTTGAAATCAAAACGTGATGTCGCAAATTGCTCATAATAATTATATTCTCAGTTTATCTTGAGATATAGGCCTAGGTCCTACACCTTCTAGATCTGCTTGACTCTCCATGTTAGGGCGCCTTTACGTGATTCCCAAAAATGCGCTCAATAAAAATGTTCTGTTGCATGCCATGCAAGCATACATGGCATACATACATACATACATACATTCATACATACATACATACAAACATACATGCATTGCATACATACAAACAAATATAAATACATACATACATACATACATGCAAACAAATATAAATACATACATACGTACATACATACATACATACATACATACATACATACATACATACATACATACATACATACATACATACATACATACATACATACATACACACAGTACATACATACATACATACATACAAACATACATACATACATACATACATACATACATACATACATACATACATACATACATACATACATACATACATACATACATACATGCATACATACATGCATACATACATACAATACATACATACATACATACATGCATACATACATGCATACATACATAGGCCTATATACACACATATAATACATAATAGATACATACAAATATAAATAGTAAATACACACATACAATTAACATACATACATACATACATACATGCATACATACATGCATACATGCATAGGCCTACATACGCACATACATACATACATACATACATACATACATACATACATACATACATACATACATACATACATATATACAGGCTTGCCCCGGTGGAGGTTATGGTTGAAGGGAAACCTTTTTCTTGGGCACCCGTATGATAAACTGATCGTTCTTTCTTTGTCGAGGGAACTAGCCTAACTTCGGATTGGACTCTTTTATTGAAACACGGTGTATTTTCTTTGTTTCAGTTTTATTTCAGATGACATCGTTCTTTCTTCAGGCATACCGAGATTTACATTCTAACTATTCGACTATCACATTCATTAATTGTTTTATCGTGTGGAACGCAGTTCCAACACTACAAATTTAGTAAAATGTTTTAACGTTGTGTTGTAATTGGCAACGCGTAGATCTCGCCAAAGATGCAGTTCAGAAACAACCATTCGCTTATATAGAAATCTAAACATGCAATACAGACGTATAACTGTATAAGTTTGTTTAAGAAACCTCTTCTGTATTATTCTTTGTTTGTCTACTTGTGTCTTAGTCTGTCTCTTGTCTGCCTATTCCTATGTGTAGACCGTGCCTGAGTCTGGTTCTTTGTCCGTCTCTGTTCATCAGCGTCCTACGTCATAACCACCGGCAGAAATTATATATTAATGTCGATGGTTAGACTAAATCCAATTAGCTTTTCTTTCGTCTAGCTGTTGACATCCAAACTACCCTAACTCTCAGTCTGTCTGCCTTTCCGTCTCTGTCTTCTTGCCTGTCTCTCTCTTTTCTAGATTGTGATTCTACGCTCTTCACTGTTCTCGGTTCCTGCTCTGCATTCTACGCTCTTCCGCTAATCTACCCCTTCCCCTTTACGGTTATGCCTGGGCCGTGCGAGGCAACCACGCCCGTGCTGCTCCAGGCCGCCAGTGCGACTACAGGCCGCCTGTGCGACTCCAGGCCGCCCGCGCCTCTCGCTACTCCCTTGCTCGCTCTGGCAGCTAGCCTATTCAACCTCGGGTTTTCCTCCACCGGGTTTTTCCCTCACTAGGCTGTCCACCCTGTCTATTTCTCTACCCGTTTTTGTAACCATATAAGGTGCTTCGTTGGCCATATAAGGTAATCCTTTTTCGCTCTGCTAGCTCTACGCCTAAGTCCTATCCACTGTCTGTCTTTCTTAGAATTTCCCTTGTAAGGGTTTTCCGAGGTTTTGTCGTTCAAGACCTTCCTCTTCCTGCCTACCTGCCTTCTTAGCCTAGCCTACCTCTCCATGGTTTAAGCAAAGCCCTCACACATACATGCATACATACATGCATACATACATACATACATACTAACATACATGCATACATACATGCATACATACATAGGCCTATATACACACATATAATACATAATAGATATATACAAATATAAATAGTAAATACACACATACATACATACATACATACATATATACATACATACATACATGCATACATACATGCATACATGCATAGGCCTACATACGTACATACATACATACATACATACATACATACATACATACATACATGCATACATGCATACATACATAGGCCTATACATAGATTGAATATTCGTGACTTTAGGTTTTAATATTCGTAAATATTCGTGAATATTAAGATTTTTTAATATTCGTAAATATTCGTAAATATTCGTTAACGAATTAAAGTGAACGAGCGAAACCGCAATTTTACTCGGTATTAAGAAGTTTAAGTTTCTCTATGTCTCTACGACATTCACTCGCATCCAGAGCAAGGTTGAATTAAAATATACATTGCGCTTAATATGCTGAAATTGGAATAATTTTTGCCAGTAATCTGGCACTATTATTTTCTGCGTTGGCATTTATATTTATTCATCCTGCTACACTGATATAAAAACTACTTTATCAATATACAGTTACTATTATAGTCAGTTAAAGTTTATATATAATTTAGCCTACTATTGCTGCTAGGCTACTTGCCAACTGCCATTGGTGCCTCTTTTCAGTTGGGGACGATAGTCAGAAGTCAGACAAAGTGACCATCGTTGACTAACATTAAGTATTGAATGTGATATGAATGCCGCATGGCCACATTGACCAGACCCAGCAGAGACCTTGAAGTTTTTAAGAATAAACCTATTAAAGTTATTGTCACTTACTGATAATTATAGGCCTATATGCTTAGACTAACTCAATTTTGTACAGTTCATTAAGTATAAGTTAAACATTTTTATAAATAACAAAACAAGAATTAAGAATTTCTTGAAATAACAAGAATAAATAATTTTTGGAAAGAACATAATATTTTACGAATATAATATTCGTTGGCAGTTTTAATATTCGTTAATATTTGATGATACATACATAGGTTACATACATACATACATACATACATACATACATACATACATACATACATACATACATACATACATACATACATACATACATACATACATACATACATACATACATACATACATACATACATACATACATACATACATACATACATACATACATACATACATACATACATACATACATACATACATACATACATACATACATACATACATACATACATACATACATACATACATATAAACATACATGCATGCATGCATGCATGCGAGCATGCGAGCATCCCAAGTCCCAACACAAACACACACGTAGGGCCTATATACACACACATATAATATTTATATACTTATATATGTAGGCCTTTAGTTGTTCATGCATACTGTGCACAAGCATCATGAGGCCACATTTAATCTTATCCTACATAGGCCATTAGGCCTAATACTCAACGTGACCCAATAAAGCCACTGCGAATTTATAACGCTGTGACCATAGCAAGAGACTATAATTAATTATTACAGCCTATTATATTATTATTATAAACGTGGCCTAATGCGTGGTAGTGAGAGGATAGGTCTACGACGGCCACGTCTAGGCCTAACTAATTACCACTTCCCGGAGACATGCAGTGACAGTTCATTCGTGTTCCCATGTAGCTTCTGCTTTCTGGAAAGTGCAGACGTTTTTTGAATTAGCTAAACAGCCACAATATATCAGTGAATGGTTGTGCATCACGTGTCCAATCGGCATTGTAGCCTATGTAGGCTATAAATGGCCTGCCGCCTACGCCCCATTTTCCCCCAACTGAAAATGCTGCGGTTGCGTAATCTCAGAGATACATTGCAGCTCGTTCAAGTGGTTTTTGCGAAAGTTGTCACATGCAGAAAAAGGATTGCGCAATGCGCGTGCAGCCTTCAAGTGACTTCCCGGAAATGTCACGCGCATAGAAGACGGCCTATATAAAGGCCAGCTTATTCGTGTCCGCAAAAACACATGGCAAATCTACAGGTAGGCCACATGTTTCTGTGTTGCTCTTGGCAGTAGATTATGTGGTTGTCACATGGATAAGACGTGAAGAAATAGTCTTAGACGAACGTGCTGCTTAGGTTGCTGGAACTCGATTTTTAATATTCTAAATGAACCTACGAGGGATAGGCTACGTGACTTGCAGGCTGAACTATTTATAACTTGTCTTGCAAATTAGGCTACCTGCTCCTTCCTTTGCAGTCATTCATCCAATCATTCATTCTACTATTTATATCAGGCGCGGATTCAGAGGGGGCGGAGCCGGCGTACGCCCCCCCTAAACCTGCAGAAATGTTCTCAAACTAAACTGACCTAAAACTAATATAATTGCAATAGGATGTTTGAAGTAGCTGGACCAGCAGAATGGAGCTCTCTTAACGAAGCTCTCTTACCTACTTTATCTGAGTTGCTAGCAGACGTTGCCCACGTGACCAATGACTTTTGCCGTGACGTCATTCACAAAGTTCATGTACAGACAAAATTTACGTAAATAGAAATTGGTCAATTAAAAAATATGTCGAGTGGTCCGCCGTCAAAACGGCTTAAACAAGCAGTTTTATCATTCGCGAATAAGCCGACTGCCGTTGGTAAGACATAAGCCTATATCTTAGGCCTAAATCTCAAAAGATGACATATGATTATCATTATAATTTTGAAATTCGTCGTGCTGATTTATAGCCGCCGAAAGATACTCTGCGCGGGGTTAAGGGGACAGAGGTCTGGACCGGTGTGAGTCCGGGCTGGTGGTGGAAAGGGGCCGAGGTTCGGCCCGGTGTGAGTCCGGGCTGGCGGAGAAAGAGGGCTGAGGTTTGGCCCGGTTGAGTTCGGGCTGGCGGTAGAAGGGTGTTGAGTTCGGGTTGGCGGAGGAAGGGGCTGAGATTCAAAAGGACAGCAATTTTGAATTTTGCTACAATAGCACGTCGATGCTTATGCTAATAGAATGCACCGCAGACCGTGATGTAAAACCCCCTACATGTGACATGCCCCAAGGGTTTTTCTATATAGTAGGCCTACCCATATGACAGTATACTTAAAAACTTGTTAGGCTATATAGGCCTAAACTTTTAACTTTTGTGATTATATTAAAGACTACGACCATTTCTTTTACAATAAAATTTTGACATTCTTATACTGGTAGCTAGTGTGCGACTCTGCAAAACGACTTCTTATTTAAGTTTTCATGTTTTTATCGTTCATAAATAGCTGGCAAAAAGAGCCAAAAAAGGGCTCATGTTGAGGTCAACAGAGCTAAAAATGCGCTGGCGGCTGGGGCTCCGCTGGCGGAGCTTACGACGCTCCTCCATACACCCTAGTCAGTATGGGCTTCGTGCCTTCGGCACTCACAGCTTCGCGCCTTCGGCTTTTCATAACAAATGTTCTAGTTGCGCTTAGGGCTTCAGCCCCCCCCAAACCTGAAATCCTGGCGCCGCCACTATATATATATATATATATATATTTACGGGATTGGATTGGTGGTATTTACGCCCCCTAACTAGAAATCCTGGATCCGCCCCTGTATATGGCATCTCTTCAAGTAGGTAAGTTGGAGTAATACCTAGATCATACCAAGCAAGCGACTCTGCATTCAATTCGCCAACGGACAGGGAGCCAGAGCAGAATTTCCAGCATATACTTTCAAACATGGTTGAATTTGGGTATTTGACCAATACGGCGCATTGCAGAGCGTAGAATACGGTCAACGGAAGCTAGCCAACCAGACGTAAGCCATAACAAAAGGATAAACAGTTATGGTGACAAATTGACAATGCTTGCCATTCCAATTAAACAGCACTTCTTACTGTCCGTCATCATGTCAGCGCTCGTGAATAAGCTGGTGCTCTGCGCTTGACTTTCGAATGGCGCTTTAGAAAAATTGGAGACCACGACTAGCCTACGCTTGGTTATATGGGAAAGGTTAATCTTTTTGACTTTAGAGATAGCTTCAGTATCGACGAACATTATTAAACACACCTATTCGCCGGCATATTAGGCCTACTACTACATACCTATTTATGCGCATATGAACGATTTCAAATTTCGTCAGCATATTCATCAAGTCGGCTTTTCATTTAAATGCACGTATAATTATGTGGGTTAACCGTCTCTTCAGCGTTTGGTAAATAAGCCTATACAACTATACACATTTCCCTTCCGGATGTGTGCTTCATTTTTAGTGGCATACTTTAATGTGAAGCCACAATTCCCAGCTGCGGTGTTGCTGAGTTCACATTTAATTATTATATGCCTATAGGCCTATGCATGCACTTGACCTAGGCGGATGATCATAAAATGTTCTTCATGTTGTGCAATTATTATTTATGTGTACAGGTTAAAACATTGTCGTTAAGTACCATTCGCTACACCCAAGACAGTATAAGCGACAAGTTTTTGAACAACAAACCACTTGAAGAGACGTACAAGAAACTTCTCTACGGAGAATTACGGGTGAGCGACCTTTCGAAGATCGAGGTCGTTTGCGACAAAGGTGTCTGGTGGGTGATCGAAGGAAATCGACGACTCTTCCTTTTCAAGTGGCTCGAGAGAGTGAAAGGACCGGATGAGGTGGAAGTCATAGTCCGGGATCTGAGGGATCCCAAGGTCATGGCAATCTACCGAGGGAAGAAGACCACAACATGTGATGGAAACTCCATCTTCTGTCGCAGAGGTAAACTGGAGGCGAAGCTAAGACAACTAGACAGCGAGTACGCGTGCTTGTACGATAACGAGCAAAACCGGAAGTTGCTCAAGCAATGCTCCGTGGAAAGCTTTGACGCAGACGACTACGTGGATGATTACGAAGTTCCAGATATCATTCCCGGTTGCTCCAGGCGCAAATACAAATACGACATATAGAAAACAATCAAAACAAGCGGCGATTGCTGTCACTATCTTTAGAATAAGTGTGAACGTATACGCCATTTTGATTTTATACTGTTTTGGGTTTCGTGTATAGGCTTTAGGCTTTAGTGCTTTCTGAATTGTAGGAGATTCTTAACTGATTTAACAATAACAATATAGGCTAGGCTACTCTTTATTTAATTTCGAGCTGACACAACGCAGTATGATTGCAATTCATGGTATTGGCGGATGATAACAAGTTATTCCAGGAGTCAAATTTAACTGTTCAACAGCCATACAATGCACAGTTGCACACATCACGTCATATTGCTCAGCTTATCAAAGCCACCCGCCAAATGGATGGCCGAGTGGATACTTTGGAGGGTAGCGGAAAGCGAACCCGCGTCCATGCGCTCGTTGTGTCAGAAATAAGAACAATTACACACTTCAGTAACAATAATGAATGTCATTGCTTAGATATAGCACATAGTCAGCCAGCCTAGTAGGCCTACCAATTCTGTGACTAAAGAAAGAACTACCCCACTTCGCTGCGTACACCTTTTAAAAACAATGGTTAGCATGGTTTCGACAAGAGCGGCAATAAATAATTGCGGTGTTACCCTTTGTGTTGTGTACTGCACGAGTTTACCATGCTCGAATTAATTAAACCGCGTGGTTTGGTCTGACATTTTATATTCTTATACTAGGCTTTTGTTATGCTCTTTGAGATACCGATTTTGATTTCATTATTATGGTGGACACCACAACATTTACTGCTAACTTTTGTTTTTTCTTTAGGGACAATTTTAACTTCTTGCATTCATAAATATATTTGGAAATACATTTATCAAGTCATCAAGCTTTCTGTTATTTTATTGATTTATGATCGACCAATCAATCGATCGATCGAACGATCAATCAATCAATCAATCAACTAACCAACCAATCAGCTAACCAACCAATCAACCAACAAACCAATCAATCAATTAAACAAACAAACAATCAAAAAATCAGTCAATCAATCAGTGGTTTTGTAATAGCAACTTAAAGATAACACAGACACAGTTGCTGCTACAAACGGAAGGGCCCAGAAGGGATCGAAGATCCCCCGACATAGGAACACCATAACACCATTTTGAAGAAAAAACACTACGCGGGGGACAGACAGACTAAACTACCTCAACTAGCGATTAATGCAATGTAATGTAAATTTTCGAGAATTTCTCAGCGCCCATAAAAGCCACGCCAGGGAGACCAGCATATTCACCGGCGCTAGGCCTATTATATCAAATCAAGTCCGCAATAGCCAGAGCTGCCGTTAAGAAGAAATAAATGTTTAAACTTGAACCGCAAGCAGGCTATAACCTCAATATAAGCAGAATAACTTGATAAAACGAAGCCAATCATTACTAAACGCTTATATTGTTGCATTTTAATTCTATTCAAATTAAAAGGAGAAGAAGAGACGTTGCAGATTGACCTCCAGAAACAGACAGAGCTGATGTTTTACTTAAACTCTTAGAAGCAGGGAAGATATTAAAAGCTCAAAACAATGTTAGGCAAGTCATAAGCATAAGGAAGCTCAATCAATCAATCGATCGATCGATCGATCAATCAATCACTCAATCAATCAATCAGTCAGTCAGTAAGTCAGTCAGTCAGTCAGTCAGTCAGTCAGTCAGTCAGTCAGTCAGTCAGTCAGTCAGTCAATCAATCAATCAATCAATATACTTTATTGACCACAATAATACATGCAAGCAAACAGCTTAGACCATCATGTACATTGTAGGCCTACAGTGACGACAATGGGCAGACCCAAAGGAGCACATAGCCTACATGTAAAGGTTCGCTAACAAAGCTACACTGCATTCATAAAAAATTTAATTGTGTCTTTCTAAACTTTATGTAGCATACCACAATTATTATCTTATTGAGCGCTTGACTATGGCGTCCATTCTTAGTCTATAAAGTGTAAAACTGATATAATACAATGAACGTAAAGTAAATCAAAGTCAGGAGTAACAATAATAATTATAGACAGCCTGTCAAATGACCTACCATCGCCATAATTATAGTGGCTCCGACACTGGTGGAATTTGTCCAAGAACTAAGATATCAGCGTCACAGATGACAAACTCGAGACTAGCCATCTGCTCCAACGGGTTTATCAGGGGTGCACTGCATTGCTCCGAAAATCAAAGCTCCGAAATTCAAAGCTCCGAAAGTTAACTGTTGAGAAATCAAAGCTACGAAAAGTCAAAGCTCCGAAAAGTCAAAGCTCCGAAAAGTCAAAGCTCCGAAAATCAAACCTCCGAAAATCAAACTTCCGAAAATTGCTGAGAGTTTTTAATGGTCGGACTTGAAAGAGCAGGAATTTGAATCGCTTTTGTTTGACCAAGAATCAAAGGGGCTAGCTTTGTTTGACCTAGCTTTTGTTTGATTTCTGGAACTATGAAGTATACGCTTTTGTTTGACCAAGAATCAAAGGGGGCTAGCTTTGTTTGACCTAGCTTTTGTTTGATTTCTGGAACTATGAAGTATACGCTTTTGTTTGACCAAGAATCAAAGGGGGCTAGCTTTGTTTGACGAAGAATCAAAGGGGGCTAGCTTTGGTGTGCTTGTGAAACTTCAGCGAAGTTGAATTGCTTAGAGCTTTATTAAACGTTCGTCAGCATTAGACTGTTACGCATCACCGATTACCATGGCTTGAGTGATTCGATAATTTCGTAATTGGTCGGGACTTGAAAGAATCTCTGAAGAAATTGTTCGGAGCAGCAACTTGAAAAGCTTTTGTTTGACGAAGAATCAAAGTGGGCTAGCTTTGGTGTGCCTGTGAAACTTTGGTTCAGCCAATCAGCGAAGTTTAAATGCTGAGAGCTTTCTCAATTACTTTATAAACTGAGTAGACTGCAAAGAGAGAATGATGTTCTTCAGCATTATTACAAGATAAACAGTTAGATACTCATAATTTCATCGTCTTCCTTAACGTTTCTTAAGCTTTGCAATGGCTAGTTTATTTACATATTCTCAAATGGGCTCTCGTTTGCTTGCAATAGATGGCTACTTATATCAACACAACAAATCTTACACCCGTAAGTGTGATTGTAAAAGAGTTAGTTATTGGTGCTGCGAGCCTGCGAGAGACGGCATGACCTAAATTGCAAGGTCACCGTCATGACAGATACCGACGGAACAGTTATCAAGGGAGCATCTGCCCTTCACGCACATGACGTAAGCAGTGGTCGCACCGAAGCTCTAACGGTCCGCCATGACCTTCTCGTCGAGGCGGCACGTCGTCCGGAAGCTGCTCCAACTGCTAAATTGAATGAGTTCGTTACACCTCAAGTAGTCATGAGCCTGCCCGGCGAAGTGGCGATGAAGCAGGCGATCCAACGTCGGAGGAGAGCCCTTCGACCCAAGGACCCTACGACTGCTGCTGACGTTCTAACCAGCGGGGCGTGGACGAAGACGCTGGATGAAGAGGAGTGGTTCTTGGGGGAAACAGTGATAGGAGACGACAGATGTTACATATTCGCGACGGAGGCTAATCTTAGGAACCTAAACGTAAGTTTTTATAACATGCTGTTTGATTAAAAATTATGGTTGTAATATGATTTGCAACAAAGTCGGTTGGAAGTCACTGGACCGTGACTGGTGGAGTATAGATGTCCTTATTTGGCTCTCGAATGATACATGTAATGAAGGCTTCTGTGTCAACGGTTGTATATTTTACCTGTATAATATGTAGAATCAATAGGCCTTCGTTTTAGGGCTTTAACGTCAGTTTCAGGCTCTAGTGTCTATATGGGAAGAGGATTAACCATTATTGACCCAACGTTCCCAAAGTGGAACATATTATTAAAAAATTTGCAGGGACGTTAAAACCTACTGTAAATCATCTTATTCATATTCATTTACTTAGCCAATGATGGGTGCATGTTTATTTACTTTTGTTTCAAGTCTGTTGCTGCTAATAAAATAGTTATTTTGATGCAAATTTGGCAAAAAATGACATTTTTGCCCAATAATATTGAAAATTACATTTTGGAAGAAATGCATGAAAAGTAATTGCTTTTATGGTACATTTGGGTTGAACTGTGTCTATTCTGCCTGGGTATGGTCGATTTTTTTCATGGTAGTGCTCTACGAGTGAGCAACGCAGCTGATTTTAGGTATGTTCCACTTTGGAAACGTTGGGTCACTCTCGCTATATAGTTGAATCAATATTTTTACGTTCTATTTAAATTTGCCCTGCTCGCTCCAAAATTTAGCTTAGGTTGATTGTAGTTTTCATTTTAATATGAATATGAATATTAATATTATTATTATTATTAGTAGTAGTAGTAGTAGTATTAGTTGGTACAATATTATTATTTTAGGCCTATTTTCATTATTTTATTATATAGTAGGCCTACTGGTTTGTTTCGGGATTTGAGCAGCTTGAAAGGTGTGTTAGGCTTTCTGCAGCATGATGTTTTCAACATAATTAGCCTATATAATTACTCCGTTTTCCCGCAGGGTGGGTTGTGTGGGGACACGGTATGGCGGGATGGGGTGAGGATTGTGGGGTGGAGCCGGGGTAGGGTGGGGTGCGGTGAGACCAAAGGTGAAAACCAAGTGAAACATTAGCTTTTGCTATGCATTTCATGTGTTGAGCCTTTCGCGGAGTGGGTGCATGGAGGGGTGGGAGATGGGGTGGGTAGGCCTGAGTTAGAGTGGTGATGGGTGGGGTCGGACAGTTGGGATATGGGGCTGTAGTGTGCCGGGTGGGGTCAAAGTGGGAAGGAAGGGTCAATGCGGAAAACAAAGTAAAAATTGTTTTTCATGAATTTAATATTTTGGGCATATTAAGAGGTGGGTCGGAGTGGGGGTGGAAATGGGGTGAAGTGGGCCAGAGTTGGGTTAGGGTGGGTTAGGGATGGGCGGTTGGAGTATGTGGTTGAAGTGGGCCGGGTGCGTTCGAAGTGAAGAGGACATTTGAAACCAAAAATTACTCCAGACAGGTGGGACTGTGCGGGAGAAAATTTGGGGAAGGTGGAGTAGGGTTGGGTGGGGTGGGCTGGGGTTGGTGGGGACTGTTGTGGGACTTTTGTGGGATAGGGTCAGCGTAGTGGTTTGGTGGGACCGGTATGAAAACAAATTGCAACATTATTTTTCATATATTTCGTATGTTAGCATTCTATGGGGGTTTGGTGAGGTGGAAGGGTGGGGCGGAGTGGAATTTTGACGATGGGGTGTGTAAAATATGGGGTGGCGGTGGGGTATTAACCTTTGTGATTCACAGCTTTTAAAAATTGTATATAATAAAAATTATGCATCATTTGGAAAATGTTATACTTTTACTAATGCTTGATGCCTATACTAGTCAAAGTGACCCAACGTTCCCCTTTGGGAACATATATATAATTTTTATATCAGCAAAAAAATTATTTTTTGTACTAATTGCCTCTATCTAGGTGGTAAACTGTATCATAACGAAATTCAGAAGTGATAGAATGACGATTTCAATGTCTGGGATAATAAAGGTTAAACACCGCCATCCGAGGTAGGCTATTAGTTATATTCCAAGAAATCTTTTTTAACGCAAACAATTGATTTGTAACAAAGTTATTTTAAATATATCTATTATGAAATACTTCTGTTCAACATATATTTGACGACTTCGATTTCTTTATGTAGGCCTCTGACCTATGGCTTGCAGACGGGACCTTTTCTACTGCGCCACGTCAATTTCTACAAATTTACTCATTACACGGTCTCCATCACGGCTCCGTTTACCCCTTTGTCTATGGCTTCATGACGAGACGTTCACAGGAGATGTACCACGCACTACTAAGTTTTCTGGTTGACAAGGCCGCCAGTCTATATGGGATAGATCTGGTTGCACGTAACGTCGCGACTGATTTTGAGAAGGCGTCGATAAACGCTTTCCAGGAGGTGTTCCCTCAAGTCGTCGTCTCCGGATGTCACTTTCACCTCGGACAGGCGGTCATTCGAAAGGTCAATGAGCTTGGCCTTAAGACAACTAACGGCAGCGACTCGGAGTTTGCTCTGCACACTCGCATGCTTTACGGCATGGCATATCTTCCGACAGCGGACGTACCGGCTGCGCTGGAAGTTATTCGCTTGTCGATGCCGGCCGCTGGTCAGGCTATAATAGAGTACTTCGATAGAACCTACGTTAACGGACCTGTCATTCGAACGATGAGGTCTCAAGAAAGAGTGCACCGAGAACCGATGTTCCCCCCATCTATGTGGAACGTGGCGGAAAGGTTTAATAACGATCTTCCAACAACAAACAACCACGTCGAGGCCTGGCACAGGCGTCTGCAAACACTGATCGTCTTCGACCACTCGTCCTTCTTTAATTGTCTGCATAAATTAAGGCAGGAACAGCGGCACACAGAGGTGTCAATTCTCAGATATGAGAACGGGTTCCGACGCAAGGTTAAACGACGAAGTGTTATAGAACACGCGAAACGTCTAACGACACTGATGACCGATTTGCGTAGCGGGAAAAAGGATTTAACTTCTTTCCTGCGAGGAGTTGCCCATGCCTTTGGTGGTGAGGTTGTCCCTATAGAGGGAGGAGAAGATTCAAACGGATTGGAAGGTACGGCGGGTACGACGAGTGGGCAACTTCTTGTTGTAGCTGCTACGGCTTCTGATGCGGCAATGGTTCCGCCATTGCCGCATAGGGGTAGACGACGACTTCGTTCACCAATTTCAGCGAGTGTATCTTCACCGGTTACACGTTGTCATCTTCGAGATCTCCCAGTTCGCCGGGCAAATGCCGCGTCTACTGCCGCTATTGCTGCATCAGTGGAAGCTTCTGCTTCTACTACCGCCAGTGCTTCTCCGGTTTCACCTGCGACGTCCCCTGCGTCTCCGGCTACAACAGGCGCGCCGATGGGCCCCCTGTGTCCTGTGTGTTTAGTGAATGCAGCCGATACAGTGATAATTCCGTGTGGGCATTGTGGTTGCATAAATTGCTTGCGCCGTGTGATGGGTGAGCCAGGAGTAGCTGCTCCACCTGGAGGGCTTCGTTGCCCTGTGTGTCGTTCAATCATCGGATACCTTGTCAAACTACATTTTGCTGCATAACGGGCACATTTAGGATTTATGTATATAACAATAGTGACAGTCTTGTGTTCTTCTGACATTCTTGTTGAATATTGTAAGAGCCAATATAATAATATTAATATTATATTCCAGAGAACTTATATAACATTATTCTTAATATTACACTATTGTATCCAAAGTTTTATTGTGTCCGTCAGTTCATATTTTATTATAATAATAAAATTTAAAGTTTAAATGAGTTTTTACATTTCGGAGCTTTGCATTTTTCGAATCTTTAGACTTTCGGAAATGTGATTTTCGGAGCTTTGATTTTCGGAGCTTTCATTTTCGAAACAAGTGATTTTCGGAACTATGAAGTATATAATCTTTTGAATTTCGGAAATGTGATTTTCGGAGCTTTGATTTTCGGAGCTTTCATTTTCGAAACAAGTGATTTTCGGAACTATGAAGTATATAATCTTTTGAATTTCGGAAATGTGATTTTCGGAGCTTTCATTTTCGAAACAAGTGATTTTCGGAACTATGAAGTATATAATCTTTTGAATTTCGGAAATGTGATTTTCGGAGCTTTGATTTTCGGAGCTTTCATTTTCGAAACTGTGATTTTCGGAACTATGTAGTAGTTTATCAGCCGCCCTTTAAACTGAAAACTATGCTCCCTGTTTGCTTTAGACACCTGGAATTGGAAGAATCTGGGGAAAATACAACTAAACGACGGTGATGAGATCATCAGTAATGTTGTCTAAAAACGGCAAACTTGATTTTTTTATGTGTGTATATAATTATATATATCTGTATCCAGTGGCTTCTATCCCCCCTAAGCAGCCGGGCGCAACACATCTTCTCCCCCGCCTTTCTGGGTCGGCCTTTCCTCCCGGCAATACAATGTAATCTAGGCCTCTCTTCTAGTATGTGCATGGAATGAAGGCTTTTTTTGTAGAAGGATGGACAAACGAGCATCCATGCAGCAGACATCGCCGAAGCATGCGTAGGGCCGATAATGGGAATGGTATGGGGAGGGATGTGCTCTTCCCCGTAAGAATTTTTTGCAATTTCCATATCGGAATTTCATTTTAAGCTGTCCTCTTAACCAAATTGCTCTACTATTTCAGTGGAGGAATTGATGCCAATCAGCCATGGGTTTAGCGCCTCAGATTAGTGTGCAGCCTACTGCGAGAGGCGATAAATAAATTTATAGAGTGCAATGCAATACCATAAACTACAATCTAGGTCTACGTAATAATGATATTGTTTTACTTAGTGTTCAAGGAACAAAAGCAGTTTGAAATTTGACCGTCTAAAATTTTGAAAGATAACATTGGAGAGAAGCCATTTAGTTGTAAAAAAATACTATTTTTCAATTAGGCCTATAATGGACCTATGTTATCTTTATTAAAATAGCAAATAACATTATTATAATAATAAAATAGTAAATTTTATTATGGTAAGTTATAGCACTTCATGTAATGCAAAAATGCAGATAGTAACCAAAAGCTATTACCATTTTGTCTGAATTTTCTATGGGGGGAGGGGGAAAAGTACTTTCGCCGCCAAAAAAGTTGAAAAAAGTTAATGACCTTTTTTTAATCATCTGGCCAAAAGTCAAGAAAAATTCATATTTTCCCCGCCAAAAAGTTGATGACTTTTTATAAAAACTTTTTTAATCATCTAGCCAATAAGTCAAAAAAAATTATATTTTCACCGTTTTCATTTTTTTACGTTTTTTTTAGTCTTGACGCTGAATTATTGGGAGAAGGACCAATGCATGGGCTGTTCCCAACGCATTTATTGCGGGGGGACCGTCCCCTCTGTCCCCCCAGGTCTCCGCCCATGAGTAAATCTAAAAACTATTACCATTCTGTCAAAAAATCTCTATGGGGGGGGGGGGAAGTAATTTCTGGGGAACTTCCATGGAGGTGCCTAGATTGAGCACTGTCTTCCATGGCCGGTTTTCTCACGCGGCATAGTGTTTTGTTAACGAAATATGCCCGTGAAGCAAACTTTTTCAGTAAACAAAACAAACAAAACTTTTTTCACGTCTATGCAGACGATGATGGCGAGATTAAGTGCGAGAAATCCATATCATAGCATAGATCAGCGGTTCTCAACCGGGGGTCCGCGGAGATCTGCCTGGGGGTCCGCGAGCAAGTCCTGAAAGTTATACATTTCTTAGTTAAAAAATAGAAACAGATAAATTTTGTCAATTTTTCCCCTTTTCGGTAGCGATATGAAACTAATAATACGCTGATCAATGACAAAATCATCTGTTTTAGATAGGTCGGTTTATTTCAATCGCTAGAGTGCAGACTGAAATCTATTTACGATCAGGGCATAAAATGGTTAGGCTAATTAATTTTTCATCATTTTTCATCCACCAAGCTCTGGTCTTTTTGTTACATCAGGTTGGGATGTGGACATCATGAACAGTTAATGATGTAGGCCTATAGGCTAGCCGAATTTCACTGGTTATCAACGGGGAAATTTTTTGTAACAGACTCTCTAGATGCAACATCATCATCATTCTTTGTGAATGTGGACATTCTGCCCTGGTATAGGCCTAACAATTAAACACTGTCGAACATGGCTTAACATGGGCTCAGATTGAGTGTTTCGAGCAGACAAACTGCTCGAATATACGTGCCAAAAACTTACATTAAAACAAAATATGCCTACAGTTTTTTTTAAATAATACATTTCATATAGTCTTATTGGTTAGGCCCCCTATATAAATTTGTACTACAGGAATGCAGAGGCATATAGGCTATTAGCCTATATTAGCCTATAACAATATAACATAGGCTACATGTAGGCCTGTTTTATAGGATAATAGAGTCGCACAGTCGCGATAATGCTCCAAAAGGCGCCAAATTTTATTGGGGGTCCGTGACCGGGACCAAAAATTGAAAAGGGGTCCGTGGGTCGAAAAGGTTGAGAACCACTGGCATAGATGATATTAGATATATCATTGGGCTTATGTACAGTGCGCCAACAAAATCGAGCGACTTATTCCGGTCTGCATTTATTACATTTTGTAGGCTCACACGAAAAGTGCGTATGTCGAAGGACTTTAACTGAAGACTCTGAAGTTGTAACACGTAAAAAGTGTACTAAAAATTGAAAATTAAAAAAAATTCCGCTTTCCCCCCTGTTTTTCACTGGGCGCAAGCTGCGCCCGCCATGTATAGGGATAGAAGCCCCTGTCTGTATCTACATGTATAAGAAAGGACGTATGTATGTGGCTTTGTACAGAATGCACGCCCACAGTTTCGCAGCTACTGATCTGAAACTTTGCACATAGACAGGGATCCATCAGACTTAAAAAGTGCAGAGGTTGACGAAGTTCTAACACCATGGGGGCCAGGATGTGGGATATGGGGGGGGGGGGGGGCAATTTTTTGCAGCTATTGATGTCAAATTTTGCATTTAGACAGAGGACCGTCATGTCTACCCAGTGGAGGAGTTGGCGAATCTTTATCACCAGGTGGAGAATGGGGAGGGGCGAAAACTCCATTTTCTATATTTTTAACCATCGCCATAGTTTCACAGCTATTCACCTGAAAAGTTGCAGCTAAATAGGGTACCACCGGGACCACCTCGCCACCAACCATGGCAAACACACCTCGCCCCGCAGGGGCCGGGTGGGGTTGGGCGTTGCTTATGGGGGCGGGGCAAATATTTTGGCAGTTTTCCAGCTTTTGATCTGAAACTTTGTATCTAGACAGAGGATCGTCAAGTCCAGCCAGGTGAATCTCTCTCACCACGGGTCCACGGTGGGGGTGCGAAAACCCAAACTTTTGCTAATTCCATTCCATCGCCATAGTTTCACAGCTATTCACTTGAAAAGTTGCAGCTCGATAGGGTGCCACCGGGACCACCTCGCCTCAAACCAAAACACACCTCGCCCGGCATGGGCCTGGTGGGTGCAGGGTGCTTTACGGGGTGGACAAATTTTGGGAGCGAAATTTTTTTGCAGCTATTGATATGAAATTTTGCATGTAGACAGAGGACCGTCAAGTCTAGCCAGCGGAGGGGCCATGGTGGGGGCCCCAAAACCCACACTTTTGCTATTTCCATTCCGTCGCCATAGCTTCACGGCTATTTGCATAAAATTCCCGGGCATCGACGGGTACCCCACCTAGTATATACATATTATATAGGTCTATATTAGTTTGTTGTCTTACTGCAGATCACCAAACCTGCTTTCTAGTTTATGTAGCGCCCAGTAAGATCAATCTTCATTTAAACCTGCATTCCAGCAACAGTAGGAAATCTCCCTCCGAGTGGACAGGACGAATAGAAGGCCTCTCGCTTATGGTAGTAGGCCTACGTGACAAAATGGCGCAGTCGGCAGGTTGTCAATGATTAACGAGGCAGGAGATGAAAGATCGAACAAGAAAGAATTGATTTTTGCATGTTCAGCCGAAAGTGAAATTGAAACTGGAATAGACGTAGAACGAGGAGTGGAGGAAGATTTAATTGAAGGCTATCATTCCCAACCAATTATTTCTGAGCACGAACCACTAAGAGCAGAAATTGTTTGTATGTATGTGCACTTGTTATAGCGCCTCTTCAAGCTCTCTCTACTCAGAGGCGCTCCCGATGCAGAGCGGACACTGCATCGGAGTTTCACGCCGAAGCGCTGAGCAATTGTAAGTGAAGGACTTGCCCAAGGTCCTTACGCGGGGAGGTGGATTCGAACCTCGGACCTTCCGGCTCCAAGGCAACGACGCCACCATTAGACCACCACGCCCCACAAATAGAAATAGAGGAATGGTCTAGAGTTCTAGACCAATGCGAACTCGTTTAGATGAAGATGAATGGGAAAATTTTCGGTTGGCTGTTGAAAATCTGAGACTCACATTGCTTTAATGTAATGTCCCGAAATTTCCCAAACCGCCTGCTCCATGCAGACGCCGCGAGCCCTTGCCCACATCAACCAGTCTCGGCCACGCCGCCTGAAGAGGCCGCGTCAAATGTTTTCGGGTTGTCATGGGCGAATGGTTATATGCATGGGCGGAGTTTGGTCTCAGCTCTTGGGGGGGGGGGGGGGGGGGGGAGGGCTAAATCATAAATCGCCCCACGTGGGTTTGGGTAGGCCTATATATACCACCGAGCGGCAGAAGGTCGAGCGAGAGATCCCGAGTGGCCGAGTGGGTTAGCAGCCCGCTTGCTACGCCGGCAGCCCGGGTTCGATTCCCTGTCGGTCGGTTTATCAGAGATTAATTTCTCGGATCCTTACTGCGGGTGGTTCGGTCGCAATATAAACGTGGAGTAAGGTTGTACTCTGCCTCTGACACTAATCATCTTCGATATGAAACAGTGTCGTTAAGCCTGAATACAAAAAAGAAGGTCGAGCGCCAAAACGCGAAGCGCCGAGAGGGAATGTGCAAAGTTTCGCTAAACAATAATTAAATAGATTAACAATGACGACTATAACAGGCCTACCAATTTTTGTCTATGATGTCATAAAAGTCTTTAACCTGCTGGATTTCCAATGTCCCGCGGATCTCTATAATAGTCAAGTCAACTTCAAGACAGCGGGTCGTTGATAATACTGGATTCAAAATGATGTCTTTTTACACCCGAAAATCGTTGATAAAATTGGAATAAAAATGATGTCCTTAGACACCCGAAAATCATCATCATGATTTACTGGTCTAGTACCTTGCTCATAAGTGCTGTAATATGCCGAGCAAATTTATGTACAGGGTAACGGCCTCTGTTGTCATAGACCCTGGTCAAATCGGATCCACTCCACCCGAAAATCATTGATAAAATATGAAAAAAATGATGTCCTTAGACACTCGAAAATAATTGATAAAATTGGAATCAAAAATGATCTCCTTACACACACCAAAAATCATCGATAACAATAAAACCAAAATGATCTCTTAGACACCCGAAAATCGTTGATAATACTGGAATCAAAATGATGTCCTTAGACACCCGAAAATCATTGATAAAATTGGAATAAAAATGATGTCCTTAGACACCCGAAAATCATCATCATGATTTACTGGTCTAGTACCTTGCTCATAAGTGCTGTAATATGCCGAGCAAATTTCTGTCCAGGGTAACGGCCTCTGTTGTCATAGACCCTGGTCAAATCGGATCCACTCCACCCAAAAATCATTGAAAAATCATTGATAAAATATGAAAAAATGTTGCGCATTTGCTACGTGATCATAAGACCATGCCTTAAAGTGCTGTAATATGCCAAGTAAATTTCTGTCCAGGGTAACGGCCTCAGTTGTCATAGATTCTGGTCAAATCGGATCCATCCATACACCCGAAAATCGTTTATAATACTTCACAGATCACAAGTCGCGGGCCAGGCCTCGATCATGCGCAACTTTAAACTTCCATGAAAAATGATTAGAACTTCACCTCAAGGTGACAATACGGTAGTAATGTGATATATACTACTAACTGATTGATTACTTCTTCTATCTTTAAGTTTGTCTCAATGTCCCAGGTTGCAGTCTGCCAACCTGTTTTTTGGCACATTACATAAATGAATAATTATACTACGGTACCGCTACATACTGCCAGACTTCGTTTTCACAGTTTTGATGTAGAGAAGGGGCTGGTGGCCAGAAACTCACACGAGTTCTTATTGATGCACGGTCAAGTCGGTGGATTCTTTGGGGGGCTTAGCCCCCCCTACACACTGATAAACTCCGCCCATGGTTATATGCTACCTGTTCACATGTCTTTTTTTAGATTGCTGCATCAGCATCAGGCTGCGACGGACAGAGGTGGGTTTATCACAATTTCTATAGGCTATACAAGGATAGTGTGGTTATACGAGTCAGGCGAGGTGGAAAATGTATATAAGGCATAAAATATTAGCCATTTTGCCATCTACCTGCCACAAGTTATTACGGTTGGTGGAAATTTGACGAAGTTCTGACAAAAACAATTTTGCACCTTTTATATTGAGACACGGTGTATAGACCAGCTTATTCGTCTCTGCCAAACAACATGGAAAATCTACAGGTGGGAGAGTTGTGGCTAACAGGTTTGACTATAGATGGCATAGGCGTACGGGAGATTTCAGCAGCGGGGGGGGGGGAAGATTGAACTTTTGCCCGAAAAATATATCCGGCAAAAAATTGACGACCTTTTTTTAGTCGTCCGGGCCCGAAAAACCAGAATTGCCCGAAAGTTTACGACTTTTTTAGTCGTCCGGGACTCCGGGCGCTGTGTTTGCCCGAAAAAACACACTTGCCCGAAAGTTGGGGGCATAAGCGTACGAGGCGAGGGTCCAGAGGGGGCAAATGCCCCCCCCCCAACTTTCGGGCAAGTCAGGTTTTTCGGTCAAACACAGCCTCGGATGACTAAAAAAAAGTCGTCAACTTTCGGGCAAGTCTGGTTTTTCGGGTAAGGTCGTCAACTTTCGAGCAAGTCTGGTTTTTCGGGCAAACACAGCCTATGGCTGGGGCATTTGCCCCCCCTCTGCACCCCCACCTCGTATGCCTATGATAGATGGTCTTTCGATTATCTGCTCCTTCCTCTGAATGCATTAATAATTCATTGGGCCTACTTCAATTATTTATGTAGCACCTATAATTTGACAGCTGTAGATTACTAGGTAAGTGACCTTTTCGTATACTTCTGCTAATGCTAATGTTACTGCCTCCACTACTGCTATTGCTACTGGTGGTGCTGCTGCTACCACTGCCACTACCTCTACCACAACCACCACCAATAACCACCTCTTCCACTACCACTAGGTGTTGCCTATAGTCCACATAATTATTTGCGTGCACTTAAGTTCATTCATTCATTCATTCATTATTAGAATTTATATAGCGCCTCTTCAAGAAACTACTCAGAGGCGCTCCCAGCCCAGCCACGACTAAAGAAAAAAGATTTAAGAGACTTGAGAAATAAAGATTGACTGGTCAGGTGGAGGAGATGGAGGTTTGGGTGGGAGGTCATTCCAGATTGACGGCCCCACAACCGAGAAGGCTCGGCGCTGTCTGGTAGCTAAGCGAAGTGGACGATTATAAAATCTTCTTCATGGCTATGCAATAATTATGTGTATTATTTCAGACATTGCCAATAGCTGCTATTCGTTACACCCAAGAGAGTATTTTCGACAGATTTTGGGACAACGAACCGCTTGAAGACACATACATGATGCTTCTCTACGATGACTTGCAGGTGAGCGACCTACCGAAGCTAGAGGTCGTTTGGGACGAGAACGTCTGGTGGGTGATTGAAGGAAATCAACGACTCTTCCTGTTCAAGTGGCTCGAGAAAGTGAAACAAATGGATGAGGTGGAAGTCATAGTCAGGGACCTGATGGATCCCGAGGTCATGGCGATCTACAGATGGAAGAAGGACACAACATGTGATGGAAACTCCATCGTCTGTCGCGATGGTGAACTGGAGGAGAAGCTGGAAGAAATGAACAACGAATATATGTTCGACGATGATCAATACCAGAAGTTAATCGAGGAATGCGAATTCTACGCTGAAAGCCTGGACTCGGACTACTACGAGGACGACATTGCGGATGACTTTCTTCCGGGTAGCACCAGGCGCAAATAGGCCTACTAGGACGACCCGTACAACAAGAAAACAACCAAAACAGGTTTCGCTTGCTGTCACTTTAGTGTCACTGTGTTTACATTAGAGTAAGCGTGAACACTTTGATTTTATACTCTATTACGCCTTATGTGTAGTCCTTATAATAGTGCTTTATTAACTGAGATCCCTAACTGATTTAATAATAACAATTCTCTTTGTTTAGTCTAATTTCGAACTGACTTAACGCCGTATGAGTGCATTCATAGTAGGCCTATGAACGGATGATAATAGGCCTAAGTTTTTTCAGAAGTCAAAATTAACTGTCGGCAGCTATGTTAGGCATCCATCACGTCCCACTGCTCAGTTTAGGCTATCAATACCATCTGCCGAATGGAAGGCTGAGTGGACCTTTGGAGGCAAGCGAAAAGCGACCCGCGTCCCTGCGCACTTTGTATCAGAGTGTTCATCCACTTGACTAACTATAGGCCTAGGGCCTACATGCACCTATTATATGCGCCGACTCTGCGAGGCCCCTGAGTACCCAGCACTACCAGAAATGGGGCATGCGAGGCCCACATATGCAATTATGCATGGGCATCACCAGAAATCAGCCAGCAAGAAGAGCTTTTTAAGAGATTGTTTCTCTGTTGGCAAACATTTATCTAAAAAATTGCATTGCGTCTTTGATATATTTTAATCTCAGTTAGTCTACCATAGCCGACTCAGCTATGATGAGTACACTGACCTACCCGGTCAGTGGATAATGAGACGGTGAGAGAGAGGATTGGCTACCGCCCTCATATGCCGAGGCCTTGAAAATGAAGTCGCTAACACTTCATCCCCATTGGCTAGCCCTCCGGGCTAGCTAGACGGGATCTCATTATTTTATATATTATTAGTCTACCTTTTTATCACTCGAGTGATTAAATGATTCAGGATCCGGGAGTCTGAACTCCGTTGGGTCCTCTACCAATCAGCAATCCTGTTAGCTCATTCCGCTTCCGCCATTTGTTTTATCATCGACGTTTTGAAATGACATTGTTTCTTTTTTATTTTAGACGACCGATCGCGAATGAATACGTTCCACACTGCTCTGTCACCATTCCAGCGTCACAAAAGCGTCTTGTCTGCATTTTAAAAAATCAGCGATGGCTAAAATGTCTGTCAGAAT
>OX243819.1:9403091-9409591 GCA_945859605.1 Lumbricus rubellus
CAAAGCAGGAAATTATGAACATATTTGGCTATTTTTTAATAAAGGTTTCTTTATGTAGGCTAAATATATCAGTTTCACATTTTTATAATTTTTATTATGAATAATTTCGACAGTAGGCTAATGTCTTTAGTGCAAAAGAAATTTGTTAAAACCCTAAAAGTAGTAGTTTCAAAAATAGGTTTCAACTTTCCAGGAGAAGGGGGGGGGGGCAAATGCCCATTCTTGCCTTTACAATGTATGTGCGGGCGCCCATGAATAACAGAGACTTAATCACAGTGATGCATGAGGTAAGATTTCTGTAAAAATGTCAAACCGTTCAGAGTTATGCTGGTCAGAAATGATTAACAATCCGCAATCCGAAAGAATGTATAGCAGACTCCAGCGCTGAAAGCGTAGGCTATAATATTCGTCAGAAATAGTATAGGCCTATCTTTCAAAAACAGAACTTTGTCATGGATTGCAGTTTTTACATTGTGTATCGCAAATCTGAGCGATTGAAGTCAATTGCCATAATATTATTAGGAAAGACATGGAAATAGCATTGCTATGTAACTATAGGGCCCAGGCTACTGATGTGACATGCAAGTCAATAAACAAAAATTCTTT
The DNA here is from genome assembly GCA_945859605.1 of Lumbricus rubellus. Lineage (NCBI taxonomy): Eukaryota > Metazoa > Annelida > Clitellata > Crassiclitellata > Lumbricidae > Lumbricus > Lumbricus rubellus. Next base: position 9,403,698 of record OX243819.1, read on the forward strand.
TCTTATCCAATCCATTCATTCATTCATTCATTCATTCATTCATTCATTCATTCATTCATTCATTAATTCATTATGGAGATTCATATACATATATATCTCCTTCAAGAGTAGGCCCTACTACTCAGAAGCGTTCCCGACATAACCTCGACTGAAAATGACGGTTTTTAAGGCCGCGATAAAAGCATCTGAGCAAATCCAAGGCATACAGCGGGAACCCATTCCATAAACATGGAGCCAAAAAATAGAAAACACGGTACTGTTTAGATCATTCATTCATTCATTAAGAAATTTATATAGTGCCCTTCAAGAAGCTACTCAGAGGCGCTCCCAGGCCAGCGACGGTTATTATTATGGCAGGAGCACAGATGGTGAGTTTCTGCAGCTGATAATCTTGCAAGGCATCGCTGTTTCTTCACGACCATCCTTCGGTTCAAACGAGGCGCAGAGAACCGACTCCTCTTCCTGCGTTTGCTTCCGTGTCGTTCGCTAGATGAATCTGCTATCGCTTCCTCATGCAGTCGTGATCACTGTCCGTTAAAAATTACAAGTTCCTTTACTGAACAAGCCAGTAACCGGCTGCACATCGCAGCCAGGCAATTGAAACAATTCACAAGAGCATAGGCCTAGATCACAAAATAGATCTTAACTACACTAACAGAAGAGACGGCCTGTAATGCAGTTATTGTCTCTGCTATTTCTCATATTATAGGGGCCTAAACTGCTTGGTATGAATAGCACCGGCACACAGAGCTACTAGAGACGGAATGAGCTACAGCTGGGTGTCCTTAATCACACCAACCAATCAGCCGAATAATTCTTTGGTTATTTCGATGCAGTCAAGCGGTTAAGCTTCATTTATTGCTTGTGTTTGTAAAGTCTTTTTGGCGTCTTACTCTAAAATATTTTTCTTATGATTTTTCAAAATATCTCCGACTGGCATGTCGTCACGGATTCGCTGGGTCCCTTTGCTTCTTTCCTTTGTTTCCACGTCGTCATGTCTTTGATGACATTAGTTTGACCTTCAGCCGGACTCAAAAGACATCCTGCTTCATCGCGTGTAAAAGACGATTCGGCCAACGGAGATACCGTAATGTATAATATAGATCTGGATGAGGACACAGTCAAAAGTTGACCTTGTGAACAGTCACCGACGCACATGATGATGTCTCACGGAAATCGTGCAAAAACTGAACTAATGGAGATAAGGATGAGTCGTCATTCCATTTCCAGAATCCCAAACGGCCAAACGATATACAGCTGCTTCTTCTTCTCGATGTTCTGACGTGACAGCCGTGACTTCGTCTGATGTTACAATTACAGCTATGCATGCATGTCAAGATGATATTCTCTCCGCAGCTGTAGACCTATCATGGTTAGGGACAAAGATCATGACATTGTTATCCGTAACGTTTCTCTTAAAGCACGCTGGCAAAAATGCAACCTGCGAGCAAGACTTTTTACATTGAACTTGCATGCAAGCGAGCAGTTGGGAGGACGTGATACAACATGATCTGAAGCTGCTCAAACTGAAGAAAGAAGACACGGTAAACAGAGACAAGCGGATGAGAAGGATCCGAGTGGCTGACCCCTCGCCAGAGGAATTAATTCTAGCCTGAAGGGAAAGAAGAGGAAGCAAATGAACAGTAATTAAGTAGGCTACTTCATACCACGAATGCTGTTCAAAGCCGTTTGCTAATTGCTAGTCACTATAATTATATCTGCTATTCTCTTGAAGCTTTCACTGCGTTTTAGGAGACCTGTGGCTAAACTTTAAATTTACAATGAATGAGTTGAAGTCGTTTTACGCTTGACCCCATACACTCTAAATTCTACTACGTTACCTGTAACGTAGTACGTAACGTAGTACTATGTTATATATGCACTGAGTAAGTATACGTTAGATTGACGTAGTGATTTTCTAACGTAGCTTCACTACGTCAGTTATTTAACGTAGCCAACTACGCTCCCACCCCTTTATTTACGTAGTTCAGTATGTTAGAATCTAACGTAGCCAGTGCGTTCCCACCCCTTTATTTAACGTAGTTCAGTATGTTAGAATCTAACGTAGTCAGTACGCTCCCACCCCTTTATTTCACGTAGTTCAGTATGTTAGAATCTAACGTAGTCAGTACGTTCCCACCCCTTTATTTAACGTAGTTCAGTATGTTAGAATCTAACGTAGCCAGTACGCTCCCACCCCTTTATTTCACGTAGTTCAGTATGTTAGAATCTAACGTAGCCAGTACGTTCCCACCCCTTTATTTAACGTAGTTCAATATGTTAGAATCTAACGTAGCCAGTACGCTCCCACCCCTTTATTTCACGTAGTTCAGTATGTTAGAATCTAACGTAGCCAGTACGTTCCCACCCCTTTATTTAACGTAGTTCAATATGTTAGAATCTAACGTAGCCAGTACGCTCCCACCCTTTTATCTAACATAGTTCAATATGTGAGACAGTTAAGTAGGCTCTCGCCTCTTTCATTCTTTAGGCACACATTAATAATTTAACCAAAAAATTAAAATCAATCAATCCATAAACCAAAAAATTACCACCAATCAATCAACCATTTATTGGCTCAAGAAGAAAAGAAATCAGATGTAAACTTATAAACAGTAAGTTCAAAATTAATCTGTTGCAGACACCAACAAAGGTTAAGATAACTCTAAAATGCTGGATTGTCTCTTTCGCATGCACAAATTTACACATGGTCAATAGACAACAATTAGTTACGGTCAATGTGATTAAATAAACCTAACATTGTCTGGACCACAAAATAGCCTGCAACTGAAGCAACAGCAGAACATTGCAGCATAGAATAGAAGAAAAAATACAGAAGTGCAAGCACATCATAACATCCATAACTGAAATTTATATAATCCTAAAAGAACAATCAATCAATTTAATTTTATGTAAAAAATGTTTCAATTCAGCTTTAAAACGTAACATGTGCAGTCGATATGATGAAGAGCTCAAAACTGATGAACCTGAGCACTTATGTGAAAATTATCATTGTGCTGGTTCGTGCAGCATGGATATGATATTTATACTATTTTCTGGTATCCGACCATAGAAGAACTCTCACCTTTACAGAAATATTTATCAAACAGTGAAGGAAGGGGGTCTATAATCATAGCTGTATATGAGCGGTCCAATTTCCTATTTTATAATATCACTCAATTTTAATATATTGTTTTTGTTCCACAATATTTAATTATCAATTAATAAATTTACGAATCATTAATTAATCAAACATAATATGAAGTCCGACCAGTATCTAAGCAACACAGACCAAGCATTCAAAATCTATCAACACTTTCACTAAGTTAAAACCGCATATATAAATTTCATATATTTCCAAGACGAAGTCAAAATACACCTGCACTTGGTTATTATTTGAGCACTGATAAAAATCAGATATAATAAAGACAAAAACAAATGCAAAAATGACCACATATCACTAAACGTCGATATACTTCATATCTACTGAGTTCACGAACCTTTGGCATAAATGTCCAATCTTTAAAATTAAAGAAGTCTTTTTATTCCAAAAAATTCCGAAATGCTAAAGCGGTCAATGAATACACCATATTAAAATACCTAAAATAGTTTGAAGAAGTTATCAAAGCCACACGATTCTCAAGTCATCTTGGTATTAGCTCTAAAGTACATGGCACCAGCTTATTCACAAGCCAAGTACTGTTTTGCACGATTCAAAAGTGTACTCCAGAGATCGATAGGGCTTATCTCATGGAGGTCCGAGTCCGAATACTAGACAGAGGAACAGCCGCTGCAAGGACGACTTTAGTTGAGGACGAGAAAGCATCGTTTGTGTCTGGTTAAGAATTCCTGAAGCGCTGAGACCGATTCTGATTGAAAAGACTGTAGGGCAATAAGTCAATGAAGCACTTATTGCAAATGACTGTGGGTATGGCGGCATTGATGGAGATACTCTCGATCTTCTCCTCTGACTTGATCCGACCTATTTTAATCAAAAGAAAGACAATTTTATTTAAGGTGTCGAATTCAGTTACACATTCAAAGCAAATCAAATATGGTCAATTATATATCAATATTATCATCCATAGACCAATTCGACAGAATACAAAAATATACTGTGTAAACAATCTCAACAGCATCTCATGAATATATTAGGTGGATCATCAAAATGGGTTAACCAGAAAAAAGGAACAGGTTCCGCTAGCTCTGGGTAACCCCAAACTCAAGTCAATATCATGAAACTGGAGACGCAGGAAGGAAATTCACACAGAACAAAAGGAAGTTCAAGCAGCGAATGGAATATGGCATATATATGATAAAAGACACATAAAACAAATCTTCAGCAATACGCCAAACAAAAATAAAGAGAATAAAATTATTAATGTAAAAAATTACCAAAGATTATAAGATAAGATTATTCTTTAATATACCAATTGCTATCCGCATTTTGGTGTACAGACCAGTCAGACATGGTATAATAACCAAACGTACATAATTTCTATATCTAATCAAAATGTTTTCAAAAAGCACAAAATCCTACGACCAAAATCAATATAATTTTTCACGTTAAAATTAAAATTGTGTTATTTTAATGACCAACTATTCATGCTAAACTATGGTTTATATGGTATTATGCTATATTATAATTATGGTATATAGTCATAATTTAGTAACGGACCTAAGAATCATTAATATTGCTTAATTCTCAACTGCACAAATCCAATTCTGTATGAGTGAAAATGCCTAGCGAATGTCACAAGTTTGAAAGGAAATGAAAACAAAACATGAATAACAAGACGTGACATTTGTTTTTATTACGTAAGGAGAGTAAATTATGACTTTTAAACAGAGGAGCAGTGTAAACTGTCTGAGAGCAAAAGATTATACTTAATTTTATTGTTCGCTCAGAATGCAAAGTATTAATCAAAATAAAATATCACATATTGCGAAACGAGAAATATGGAAAATAAGCGAGTTATAAATGTTGAATAGAATTGGATTTGGGAGGCAATGTTTCAGCCTAATTGCAACACCTATATTTTTGCAATTGTGCAGATTACCGCCATTATGTATTCCATAATGGCAACAGAAAGCAGAAATATGGAAGGCTTCTACCAGTACTGAGCAAGGAGCTCCAGCTTTTGTGGCAGTCATGCAGTTATAAGTGCAACTGTGCATTCATATTCCATGAACAATACTAGTTCATGAAGATACTCAAATAAACAACTAAATCTTGTCTGAACTGAATGTATTGCTGCTGAATGGCAGACAGATCCATAAGGACAACAAACGGGACATGATTGTGTAACTGTATGTTCTGTGCATTGTTACCGAGAGTCACATGTTCGCATCTACAGGGTGCGCCAAAAAAAGGACCCCCCCTAAGAATTTTGCCAATTTCTTAACCAAAAGTAAGACTTTCCAAATGAAATTTTACAGGCTTATAGACAATTCATATTTACACATGATGGCCAGATTTCATCAAAATATTTAAAACAGAACAAAAGTTATGTCGCTTTTAGGGAGGTCACCCACCGTTTTTTGATGATTCAAAAACGCGATGCAGCAAAAAGCCACGAACAAATAATCTCATTATTTTGGCCAATATCTTAGCCAAAAGTAAGAATATCGAAATGATATTTCACAGGCATAAAGACAATTCATATCTGCATATGATGTTCAGATTTCATCAAAATATTTTCAAAGCAACAGAAGTTATACCACTTTTAGTAAGGCCACCCCCCAATTTTTGACGATTCAAAGACGTAACGCAGCAAAAACACGATTTTATTAAGTCTCATCTCAAATAATTATTATAAAATAGCCCTGATATTGACAGCTGATCATTATTATTATTACTTAAAAAATAAACAGGGTACCAGCGTAGCTGCACG
>OX243819.1:9412291-9429791 GCA_945859605.1 Lumbricus rubellus
TCAGCTTGCCAATTCTGCAAAAGCGAAGTCCATTATTCTCAATACACAACATTCACCACCTTTAGGCTTAAAAGGCTGATAGAATTTTTATCAATACCCACATTCACAAACACGTACACACAAACGCAAGCGCACCCAATACACACAAACAAACACACACATACCCAAGCATACACACAATACACACATAGACAAGTCCACACACAATACACACAAACACATACATACACAATTCCATACACAATACACACACATACACAAGTCCACACACATACACACAAACACACATATGCACATACACAAGTCCACACACAATACACACAAACACACATACACAAGTCCACACACAATACACACAAACACACACACATACACAAGTCCACACACAATACACACAAACAAACACACACATACACACGTCCATACACAACACACAGACACACACACACACATACACAAGTCCACACACAATACACACAAACAAACACATACACAAGTCCATACACAATACAGTGTGGCGCGGTGGTGTAGTGGTGGCGTCGTTGCCTTGGAGCCGGAAGGTCCGAGGTTCGAATCCACCTGGCCGCGTAAGGACCTTGGGCAAGTCCTTCACTCACAATTGCTCAGCGCTTCGGCGTGAAACTCCGATGCAGTGTCCGCTCTGCATCGGGAGCGCCTCTGAGTAGAGAGCTTGAAGGGGCGCTATAACAAGTGCGCATACATACATACATACATACAGTGTAGTGTACACACACATACACACAAGCACATACAGAAGCGCACACACAACACACATGCGCACAAACACAAACAAACCCGTCAGCCGCTAATCTCGGACAATCACGGTCCGTACACTGGGACCTCGACTGGCGTGGATTCACCCTCCTCCCCCTCCCATACAAACGAGCATCGGAGGTGATATGAAGCAGGATGAAGATATCTCGTCGTTTAAAATCAATTCATTGATAAATGAAAACCGAAAGAGGGTCGAGGACACATACGGGCGCTATAAAAACGTCCACATTCACAATAATTATTATGTTCTGACCTTTCTCTAGGCCTATGTCCAATTGTCCATGCTACGCGGGCGCTATATATTTCACAATTAATGTGAGGATAATAATGCTCGGTGGCTGTAGATTGTAATCAGATTTATCCACAGCGAAATAAATAACTCGCTTATCGTGTGGATGACTTGAGCAGCGAATTTATATATTTATATAGCGCAGCATTCACTTATCTCAGCTATTTCTGGATATAATATCAGGCTATTATAATGCTGGTGCGCTTGGTAGACCAATTCATACGCGGCTAACTTTGAAAGATAAGTCCGCTATTTGCGGATGATAGGTTTCGTGCTATACGTATTGCATAGACCTAGTATATATGTCATATGATTATTATTATACATAATTTTATATATTATATTGTATATTAAATAATCCGTTCTTGAAGCCATCCTTGTGACGACGATGGGTTCGAACGGTATTTATGAGAGCTGTGGAAAGATAGCCGAGATAGTCAGACTATGATCCACGTGGATTCGGGATGTGAAAAGAAGACTTCACTATAGGGTCCTTTACGAAAGACTAGGGGGGGGGGGGCTCCTCAACCCTTCTACTCCTACAGCAATTCTCAGTCATAGGTTCGAATAAAATTAATGATGTCTAAGCTTATTGTCCTCTGCCATCTGCTTCATTAATTCCCATAGTGTTACTTCACAAATATAAAAATATATATAGACATATATATAGGTATATATATAGGCATATATATATAGGTATATATATATATTTATAGAGAGGCCCATATATAAATGAATACGAAGTAGCCATTAAGCTTACCATGAGGATTTTATGTTGTGCACCACATGCACTTAAAATTAACGTCCCGTAACGCACGAGATAAGAGAGTTTGGCAAGGACAGTGACATATACAGGGTGGGCCAATAGAAATGCAACAAGTTTGACGCCTTATAACTTGAACAATTTTTATCTGAGCGTCTTGGCCTGTATATCTGATTGAACATAATTATCCATTTTATCATTCTGCAAAATATCTAAGAGATACTATTACGACTTTTTAAGATAATGCTATTAATGTTCGATGTCCCTTTTTTGACATGAAACTGCAAGAAAAACCAAAAGTCTTAAACTGAATAATGCCAATGACTCAAATCTAAGCAATCACTAGTTCTAACAATTAGCCTAGGCCTAATAACAACTCATATCTTGAGTGAATTTATCATAAGTCAAATATTCAATATGTCCACCACGTGCTTTAATAACAGCATGGACACGAGACGACCACTGATCAATGGCTGAGGCCACCAGTGCTCGGGTTATTTCAGCCCAGCAGTAAACAATAAATTTTTTCAAATGTTCAACGTCACGTATCGGTTCACGATAGACCAGTTGCTGAAGACAACCCCATATCGAATAGTCAACCGGGTTTAAATCCGGATTGTTCCGTGGCCACTGCCAGTTTTCCGGTTCAATAAACTCTGGTACGTTAGCGTTCAGATAGGCAACCGTATGACGTGAACGATGCGCCGATGCGCCGGCGGGAGAACGTTTGCGACCACAGTTGCGGCTGTTAGACGTTCCCGTGGCATCAATTTGTTTAATAAATCGATGTAGAGCATATTTATTCCATTTTATATAAGGGAATTCTATCAAAATCTGGTGTGCTTTGTATTCGTTTCCTACTCTTAAGATTCTGATTAAAATTCTATCCTCTTCCGTGAGCGGCGCCATGATGTTCATTATTTACATTCAAAATTGAGAGGTGTGCGCCGCACCAAACGTTTTATTTAAACGGTGCCGTATATCAGCGCAAGATTTGACACAGTAGTAGAATGGATAATTACCTTCGATTTAGTATATTGATCACGATGTTCGGATAAAAAGTGTTCAAGTTATAAGGCGTCAAAGTTGTTGCATTTCTATTGGCCCACCCTGTAGATTGCCTGAGTCAGGCTGAGTGCATGCGGTCAGTGAGTCCGGTAGTCAGCGAAGTGTTTCTGGTCATTAATGCGCTACACAAATACAGTCAACGAAATAACCGCCTCTTCAAACAATGCCAGAATGATTTTCTTTACACGTGGCAATTAAAATGGATCTGGACTCACAGTCGCCTTATTGCCAGAGACTGCTCTAGAAACTTGGAAAGTTTTGGCTGATCTTGGTAACGTTTGCTGAGCATAGACCTACCAATAACATTGGATATTATGTCACTCCATGAAAGTGGCCTATTAGTAGGTGTCTACTGTCTAAGGTTGATACCAAGAGAAATATATCCTGCTAACAACGTTATCGTTTTACTTAAGTTCATAGAACTTTCAAGCGTAAACATTTCTAGTAATTAAAGAGTTCACCAGGTCGTTGTTCATTGTGTAACTGCCATGTGAAGCATTAGGCTATGTTATTTATAGGCCTACATGTAGGCCTAATTACAAGCAACAGTGCAGAGTGGTCGGCATGTATCGTTGAGTGTCATTACATTGCACTGACAATCAATCTATAGCCTATAGGCTTATGCGCAACAGAAATAGAAGAAGAACATAAATTTTAATATGAAACTTCCCACACATTGGTCATGATTGGTGCAATAACTGCGCCCAGAGCCTTCTATTACGGAACTAAAATGGCGTCCATGTCAGCCGACCAATCAGAATGCATGAATCCGTTTGCCATTGCGCCTATAGGATAATGCCAAACTCTCAGTATTAGAAGGCTCTGATTTCGTCTACTTTGTACAGAGAGAATCTATATATTAATTAATCAATTAATTAAATGCCTAATTAATTGATTAAATTGATACAAAGCTGGGGGGTTACCGTATCTAAAATAATCGCCTTAGCGCTCTAAATAATTGTTCCCCGACGCAGTATTATTATTAATTTTCATCAATCAGACTTCCACTCTGACGTGAAGAATCCCTTTATCAATCCAACTTCCATTCACGCAAGAATTGTTTACCACGATCCAGCTTCTCTTTGGGCAACAACTGTTTTATACAAATCAAAATACTATTTAAGTAACAGTAATTTTTCACCAATTCCGCCTTATTTAAGCGATAATCTTTTCACCCGATCCCACTCCTACTTAAGCAAAAATTATGTTCATCAATCCAACTTCAATTTATTGAGAATTCTTTTCGTCAATCCACTTGACTTGTATGCAACCAACGCTAAAACGCATGCAATAGCAAACAATTTAAAACGCTGAAGCGATAGATTAACAGCACCTGGCACATTCTTTCAAGTGCTGACGGCAGCAAATAAAGATATGCAATTCAGATGAGAAACATAAAGCACATTTGCTTATTTATGATAGGCTACTCTATACGATCTATAATCGTGAAACATATATCTTTTTAGCAGCGTGAAAAGTAGCTTATTAGGCTATACGGTCTGAATGAGGCGACTTGTAGGTCTACTGCTCTCGAGTGTTCTTGTTTTTCCACTTATTCGATCTGTTACGAAAGGCTTCGCTGCCGTTGCCAACGAGTTCGACCATTACAGCGCAAATAAACAAAACGGCGAGTCAAATATTTGAAAGGAAAGAACGTTCAGGGCAGAAGGCCAATGAAAGCATGAAAGGGAGACTCGTGAAACACGAAGGTCTGAGACTGACGATCATAATTCAATGGTCCGGATTCAGGATTTACCCCTATTGCAATTAGCTTCCTTCGTCATCGTCATCGTCATCATCATCATCATCGTCATCAGTATCATCATCGTCATCAGTAGTACAAGTGGTATTAGTAGTAGCAATGGTAGTAGTAGTAGTAGTAGTATAGACCTATCAGTGGTCGTTGGTGATAGTAGAAGTAGCAGCAGCAGCAGCAGCAGCAGCAGCAGCAGCAGCAGCAGCAGTAGCAGTAGCAGCAGTAGTAGTAGTTAATAATAATAATAATAATAATAATGCTAATAATAAAATACTAATAATCATAATTTTATAGCGCAATATAGAAGCTGCCTAAGTTACGTTTCCTGCAGCGCGTATTAAGCAGTGACTTCTAGTGCAGGTAGACTATACAGTATGCAATATACAATATACAATATACAATGTACAATGTACATAGTATAAAGTATAAGCTTACAATAAATACAGTATATAGTATACAATGTATGTGGACCAAGATTTCTTTTCGACGACAATGATCTGCGCAGAAGTCATGTTGAAGTGCGGAGAAAGAAACACAATAATTCTGTTCAATGCATCGTCGTCGTTGGTCGTCGTTGGTCAGTTAGTCACTTAGACGTTGAAGGAACGACATGAGCAGAATCCTTGAGCGAAAAATGACAAACAAAGCCTTAGACGAAGAGAGGATAGTGAGAGAGAGAGAGACAGAGAGACAGACAGACAGACAGAAGACAGACACAGAGACAGAGATAGAGACAGAGACAGAGAGAGTCACACACAGACTGAGAGACTGACAGAGGGAACGCAAGAGACACTTTAGAGAGGGACAGACAGTCACATACGGAGAGCGGATCTATTTCTCTCTCTCTCTCTCTCTGGCTGTCTGTCTCTCTCTCTCTGGCTGTCTGTCTGTCTGTCTGTCTCTCTCTCTGTGCATTTCTGGCTGTCTATAATTACGAGGGGAGCGGGAGAGGCATGGAAAGTCCGTTGAGCGACTAATCTAAAACTCAGAAACAGCTGAACATGGCGAGATATGATGGATGACCATTCTCTCTCATTCAATGCAGCAAACATACAAGATTGGCACAACTCTGTGACAGAAATAACAAAGCTGCAGCAACAACGAAACCAACAACGACAACAAAAGGACAACGACTACGGCGACAACGACGACTCTTCAACAACAGCAACGAACGACAACGACTTGTGTGAATGAACCGTTTTCAGAAGTGCACTTGAGACTTGCAACAGCGCTAGATAAAGGTCCAATTACAGACCTACCCAAACGATCTATCGAAAGCAATAGCATTGACTTTTGTCATCTGCTGATTCCTGGATTCAATGTTGAAAGCGTCTTGAGGTTTCGTTTCAATCGCTCAGCGCTTCGACGTGAAACTCCGATTCAGTGTTCGCGCTGTAATCGAGAGCGCTTCTGAGTAGTTTTTTGAAGGGGCGCTATAACAAGTGCACATAGCAAACATAAGGACGACTGTGCAAATATACAATAATTATTTAATAATACAACACTTTCATTCTTCAAAGCACCCCGAAGTTGTCCGCAACTTGTTAAGCCTCTGGCAAAGATTTCGATCCACAATTTTTCTAAATTCTGCCCTTCGCTGATGTTTCTGCGAACCAGTCTTCACACGTGAAATGATAAATTCTCGAGCAGTTCTAATTGAATTCTGATGTATAAAGATTCAGAACGAAGCCCGCTTTGCAGGAAAATCAATGGTGAAAAATTGCGCCAATCAAATCATGTTTATCGTCGACGGGGTTTAGTGGTTCATCTGACACCTTTCCGCTGAACAAACACAACCTCTGTCGGCCGCCACACATTGGCATGATGCCGCTGGCCAAAGTTTCAAATTCCCTCAATTTTCTAATATGTTTTATCGTCTATTCGGATTTTTCTGAAGTGCTTTAGGTCAGTGGCGTAGCCAGGAATTTATGACGAGGGGTTTTTATGGCCGGATGCTTGTCTTTTCTTATATAAGTGGACAAAATAGTAACCTTAAAAAAAGTTTTTCCTAAGCCAATGGGGGATTTTAACCTCTAAACTCCTTGTCTACGCCACTGCTTTAGGTTGAGCATTGATGCTGAGTTTGTGAAAAAGGTTTGATCGTCTTTTCAAGAATTTAACTTGCTATAGACTTAGACGTCTACTTGCCGAGTTTTTATGTGTTGAACAGTTGAATCGCTTATGGAAGCAAATATACATACATGTACATCTACGCATGGGCGGAGTTTATCAGGGGCTAGGGGGAGCTAAGCCCACCCAAGAAGGCCCAGAGCCAACTTTTTTGCCATGAAAATGGTATCCTTTTCCGGGGTTAGCCCCCTTAAGAAGGCCCAGACTCGGGGTTAGCCCTCCCACGAACGAAAACCAAACTCCGCCCATGCACCTACGTATACATGATCACCGTTCATACAATCAAGGTGTCCTATGAACATTAATTTTTTAATCATGTGTACTATTTTCCTTTGCTGTCTACCTTGGTTATTTGTTTGTTTGTTTGTCTGTTGTTCATTCTCAGAATAAACTGATTTGATGATTAAACGCATAGGCCTACATCTATACATAAATTAAGGGTTAGTCTACTATACCAGCGATCCTCTGGGGTCTGGAGTCTAGAATTACCGAAGTACAGTCGGTTTGCTGGAGTCCATACTGCATACAGTGCATGGGACATAAAGCCGGTCTATTTGATACATAGGCAAAGATTAGTTATAAGGTGGAGGTGGGTCAGTCTGTGACGTCAATCGATCTGAGGATCAATGCGATGAGTTCAAAGGAGAACTGTGCGCCGCCATCGAACGGAGACGACAGCACTTCATCAAGTCTGTCCCAGCGGATTCATCAATGCCACCATACACACACACACACACACACACACACACACACACACACACACACACACACACACACACACACACACACACACACACACACACACACACACACACACACACACACACACATACATCCACAGCAATACGCATCCCACACACACACACCTATACGTGCACAGTGCACACGCACACAAGTGCACACACACACACGCACACAAGTGCACACACACACGTACACACACGTACACACACACACACGTACACACACACACACACATACATCCACAGCAATACGCATCACACACACACACACACGCACACACACACACACACACACGCCTACGCACACAAACACCCACATACACTTACTCACTTGCCCGCTCACACGCATTCACTCAAACTCACTCACATACGTACATGTAAAATTGTATATACATGTACATGTACATGTATATGCGCACGTGCACACACTTGCATATATATAGAACCATACGCCCATACCACACGAACTCATGCATGCACAATTGCACATTCACGCACACATACACCTACAAACACATACACAAACACTAACACAAGCACACGCAAACACATATAGACCATTAGACCTACAAACACTAACATGCGACACACATACACAGTCTTCCATTAGCAATTCGTGATGCTGCACTGCATCTAGGCCTGTCCCATGAGACATTCTCAAAGTCACTTAAGTCGCACTTGTTTGGAATTGTCTGGTAGCCACGTTAAGCACATTCGTGAGGTTATTGTTAAGACGCTATATAAATGTCCATATACACGTTGTCCCAATTGAACTGATACCTTTTTTGTTTTGGCGATATTCTTGTCAATTCTAAATGAAACTCTATAAAATTTTCTAGAATGTAAGAGGGATAAATTATCAATCTTTCCTGAAATTTTTATCCAATTCTACGAATAGAGTCCGAAGTTATGCACATTCAAATTTGGACAAAGGAAATTGTAAGTTTCCAACATGTAAAAGATAGGAAATTATTGCTTGCAACTGCACGCCTTTACTTTCTAAATTAAAAAATATTTTCGTCATATTTCCGTCATTTCCATGTTAGGGGACAATAATAAAAATGGTTTTCAGCAAAGATGATTTTAGTTTAATAAAGAATTTAATAGAAGAAAAACATTACGGTGCAAAAGGTTTTTAAAGAAATTTCTTAACAGAAACTGAGTTTAACTGACCCATCGCAGTCTTATGAAACTCGCATACGCGTGACGTTGACCAATGACCACTTCAAACAGCGAAATGTGAAAGAATGGAATCGTTTTGATCAAGAGATTGTTGACAATGCAATCAATGAATGGCGAAGCGCCTTAGAGCATGCATTCGAACTAATGGAGGACATTTTGAACATCAGCTTTGAAGAACAGCGCTAATACTAATTTCCTATCTTTTACATGTTGGAAACTTACAATTTTAGTTGCCCAAATTTGAACGTGCATAACTTCGGACTCTGTTTGTAGAATTAGATAAAATTTTCAGAAAACATTGTTAATTTATCCTTCGTACATTCTCTGAAATTTTATAGAGTTTCATTTAGAATTGACAAGTACATCGCCAAAACAAAAAGGGTATCAGTTCAATTGGGAGATCCATACATACACGCGCGCCCACATGTGCGCACTCACTCGCACACTCGCACACATACACGCACACGTACGTATGTAATCACAGGATAATAAAATTATAGCTATAGCCTATTATAGCCTACGTGCATGCAGCATGCTCATAAGATCATAATGTGAGGGGCAGACTCGCAGAGCGGTTATGGCTTTTGGGTACTGAGTCCAAATTCAATCGCACAAGACTCAGGATGGACATCGTCGCTTACACGTTTTCATGCGTTTCAGCCCATCCTGCGCGTTTCTCGTTTTTATAGCACAATTTTCAAATTCTTCCCTTCCAACAGTTTACGATCATTGATGATGATATACTGCGGTGAATTTTTGTGGCGAATAGAGACGTCTTTTACGGCCGGGTTTCTATCCGTGGCTGCTATTATATTTCCCAGATCATGACGTCAGAATAACTGCCTTGATGATTCGTTAAAGTGGAAGTATAATAGACTAGCACTCCTGAAGAATACGCTAGTAGCCTACTGGAGTAATACAGTGCCACCGAGGTTGGTTAAAATACCCATAAACTGTTTCGAGACTGTATGGCCGTATTATGTCCGAAATTTCGGTTGATAAAGAAGGATGGGACGATGTGTCATTTCTTTCGACGTTTGGCTCAAATCCGGGTAATGTCTGGATAGAACTAAACCATAGTATAAGGAGGAATAAAAAATATGTATGCGTTTTTATATTGCAGAGGAGTTTATACACTGAGCTTGGAATTGTGTTAAAATATATTATTTGATACGTGTGTTCAAGTTGTTCATTGACTGTGCCACACTGTGGTATTGTGTTTAATTATAATAAATTATTATCATGATGAACGTGGCTAATAGGGGCAAAGATAAACGCTGAGCAATGCAAATGCATATCATAATAATAATTGTTTTGAAAGCTATGACGTTGATGTTCATGCAGGTGAGCTCTCATTATGAGACAGGTATGCAGACTAACAAGAAAGGCTGAGATGACATTTCATGTGCTGTGTGGGAAAACTTATTGTACAGATGATATTGGGAATTAGATGCATTGCTTCAGACTTTCCACAGAGAAAATTAAATCCAGGTGTGTATATTAAACTCGGATCCACATGCTGTCGCTGTCAGAAATTCATGACTGGAAGATAATGAGGTTGATGCAACAGAATGAATGAATGATAGATTAGTATCGTTAGACCAAGGTAGACACGGACTCGGTTAAGGGACACGCGAAACAGACGGCTACAGTTGATAACTTGATATATTGCTAGAATTTGAGCGGGGAGAAAATGTAGCCTAAATTAATTAAAAGTATGGAAAATTAATAAGATTTGAGAAAGGATTGTTTTTAGTTTTTACTGGAAGGCCTGCGTAAAGTTTTCAGTATTTATAAAGACCCAATGAGTTTCTAGATTCGAAAGAGGGTGTACATAGGACTAAATCCAGTCCTTTCTTGGGCGAGGTGGTCGTGCAATATGCATAGGCCATAAATATGTGTTCCATGGGAATATAATAATTCAAGTCGACGATATGATTTATTCTGTCGTCATCGTCCTGGTCAGTGTCTAATTCCGGTCACTCGCCGGACATCGATCAGTGTCCGGTCAACAGTTCTTGACCATTTGTCTTCTTTCGATGACGAATGGGATCGACGATTATTGAGTGAAATAACCTAAACGTCGCGACAAGTCCAGAGATTTAATACGGCGGCCAGTAGAACCCGGAATGCCGCTTAAGAAACCAAAATGAACCACGAATATGATTTGTCTGCAGTAGCAAAACTAAATACGATAATATTTCCATCATCACTTCAGTTAACCCGATTTCTATGATCCTATAATTGCAGGCAAAGTCAAATACGTTAGTTAAATAGCAAGCAAATAGCAAATAGTAAATAGCAAATAACCATCAATACAATAGTTAATTAGCAAAACTAAATACGATAATATTTCCATCATCACTTCAGTTAACCCGATTTCTATTATCCTACATTGCAGGCAAAGATAAATACGTTAGTTAAATAGCAAACAAATGGCAAAGAGTAAATAGCAAATAACCAGCAATACAATAGTTAATTATGGCAAAATTAAATACGAAAATAATTTTAACGATCACTTCAGCCGACGGCTATGGTCCTACATCGCAGGCAAAGTTAAATACGTTAGTTAAATAGCAAACAAATAGTAAATAGTAAATAGCAAAATAGCAGATAGACAGCAATACAATAGTTAATTAGACCATAATTATAGCAAAATTAAATACGAAAATGATTTCAACGATCACTTCAGCAAACTCGATTTCTCTGATCCTATAATAATGGTGCAGGCCAGACAAAATTCAGACCAGGGTGCCCGAAAGATTATTGACATTATTTATTGATGATCGATCAATCACTCACGCCATTTCGTTGTCAACTTAAGACCTACTTTTCCAAATAACTTATCCATCACAAGCGATGTCTTTGTCTTGACGGATTAACGATTTTCTATATTTTGGAGCTTGCTATTTCTATCGATGTATCGGTGCATCTTCTCCCATTTCGTTGTCAACTTGACATCAACATTTTTAAATTGCTTATCCATCGTCAGCTGTCTCGTTCTCTTTGTGGACTGATCTTCGAGATATTGATCTAATAACGACTTGGTTTTTGACTCGCCATCGTTTAGTGCCTCCTGCAATATGCGTGTCGCCATAGAAGCAACCAGTGATGTCTGCTAATAGCAGCCATTACTTTCAGAAGTTAATTAAGTGCAGATCATTAACACACACACAAGCATCCAAGACGGTCTTATATCAATCAATCAACCAACAACCAACCAACCAATCAATCGATCAATCGATCAATACTTGTGATTGATCACCATAATACAGGCAAGCAAGGAATAATTGAGACGTTCATAGTGGCGCCAATGGGTGTGCAACCCAACGGAACATAAGGGTTCCGCTAACAGGGTCACCCTAGATTCTTCAACAATTAATCCCACAGTGTCTTTTTATACACCATCTTAGCTGTATTGTATTGTATCTATGCATTTATAAAGCGCCTCTCACAGTGCACACCAATCAGAGGCGCTCATAGCTGAGGACCCTTGCTAGACATAATTATCACGACCGGAGGCAAAAGCTATTATCAAGCGTAGCCACAAACATATGCAATGCTGGGTAAAACAAACGCATAGACTACGCTAATGCTCGCCATAGAAGTCGTATATGCGGCTAGACTTATTACACTCCGAATAACATGTCGTTCAGTTTTCGTGCTTTCTGTGTGACTTGTAGGTCCTACAAGTCTAACGCTTACATGTAGCTTCTTATATAAAATAATATAAATAACTGCTTTTAAGCACATCTCTGAGGCAGGGGTTATTTTAACTTAACGTGCAGCTGGACACAAAGTGTGTAGTTGGAAAAGAAATTTGTGCAGTTGAAAATAAAATTTTGTGCAGTAACTCATAGTGTTAGCCTATAGTGAACGAAGGACTAAAAAACGGTCATCAGTTTTTTGGGGGGCCGGGAAAATTTCAAAATGGTAATATTTTCACGGGATGTCGACGATCAAACATTTGGTCCGGACAACTAAAAATCTCGTTTTGTGCAGTTCTAAAAATTTCTTAGAATAACCCCTGCTCTGAGGTAGGCCTACTGCTTGCATGCAACACGGATTGGTTGAGACAGTAAAAGATAAGAATATTATTCTTTGATTCACCAATTAAAAATTAACTGACCAATATTAAATTTTGTAGGAAGATTTAGGAAGATGATTCCAAACGGTATACGGCTTACGTTGGATGAGCTCGCATTGATGCTGTGAAAGGAGTGACCTGCGTACTGCATGCACATCTAATATAATAGTCTGATAATTTTATCTGGTTGACGTAGGCTAGATATCCAAATATTTTGATATTCATTGTCGACTTTTCACGGTCATCCACAGCTTTGATGACATAGTTATACTTTTCTTTTATTATAATCTAGGCTATACATGCCACGATGAAATTGCTTGATAGAAGCATGTCATAACCCAGCCTGCATTCGTTAATAATAATTGTTTACAACTTTACACATACAACGGTTGTAAAAATAGTTACTATTTTTACATAGATTTGTAAATCACGTATTATGCGCATATTACTACAAGCGTTTTTTGTCAAACGCCAAATTATTGTGCTCTACTTTCATTAATGCGTTTTCGCTCGTTCTATACATCCAACGAGTCCCAGGTCTTCAGTTTATATAGGGCAAAAATGGCCGACGTATAACACACGGAGGCGTTAAATGGAGGCTTCGTGATTAAATTCGTCGGAATTCAGTTTCATATGAAACTCGTCCCATCGTTCTCCCATAAAACCGAGTAATAAAAATCTCGTGGTGACCATTAAGGCTCATCGCCTGCCACACGGGATATGGCCATCCGTCGGGGTTAAAGGTCACTTCCCTATCCACACTTCCAATATCGTTTCTCTCGTCTTTCCGAATCTCCTTTCGTCGTCCTTTCGTCTGCGTACCATTCGTTGATATATGCATCGATTCTGCTGCTTTGCGTTTTATCTGCTTTGTTCACCCGCGTGAAAATCGGTCGCACGCTTAAAAAGTATTTTCTCTGATTAGAAAGCGCCGGCTTTTTCTTGCCGCAGCCATGATTAAATATTTTGTAGAAGACCTATCGGCCTAATATCTGTGATCTCTTAAGTTTCTTTTTCTTCAGGCTTGATTTCCATTGGCGTATGAACACAGATTTAATGTACACCGTGGTTCAAAAAAAGTAAGCCCAATTGTTTGGCTTACATTTCATTGAATCTAACAGAAAATTGCTTGTAAACTGAAATCTCGGCATACGAAGTTGAAAGATTCATATCTTTTTATTTGTTCAACTTTATCTCTTGAAAGTTTGGAATCATATTATTGGTCCAATTCTCTAAAAATTTGGAAACTTTTAGTTTTATATAATTATGTTATCAGGCATTGGAGATATTTGACAAACAATTTGCCTTACTTTTTTGAACCACGGTGTAGTGTCGCTGTAATGCAACGGACAGGACTTGACCATTTATATAGCGCCTCTTCAAGTCATTTACTCGAGGGAGCGTCCTGCTCTAGCTTCTTAGACAGAGGACAGTTAGAAATGTAGCAAGTCGAAAACTGTCTGCTTTTGTCTGCTTTCATTCTTCTTCATCTTAGAAGTCATTGTATGAGTTTTTTATCGGCCTGATTCGTGTCTTGGTTTTGCTTTAACGACGTAGTTTTCATGTTTTGCTCATAGGACATTGGCTCAACAGAAGTTAATCCTACTCGATTATCTTATAGACTTTTAATCTGATCTAATCCACTTTATTCTAATGATCTAATCTGACCGATATAGCGTCGTTGTCATGAAGCATGAAGCGCCAACAGAAGGGAGGGAGGGAGGGAGAGGAAATATTCCAGAAAATGATAACTTGAGCAA
This sequence comes from Lumbricus rubellus, assembly GCA_945859605.1. Classification (NCBI taxonomy): domain Eukaryota; kingdom Metazoa; phylum Annelida; class Clitellata; order Crassiclitellata; family Lumbricidae; genus Lumbricus; species Lumbricus rubellus. The sequence continues at coordinate 9,426,865 of OX243819.1, forward strand.
ATTCAGATCTTGAGCAACTTCTTCACTCACTCAGTTGACAGAGAGACAGAGAGAGAGACAGAAAGACAGAGAGACAGAGTGACACCGAAAGACGGATATATATATATATATAATCAAATCGAAATCCAATAAGACAGAGGTATTATTAATCATCAATACTTCTATCACAAGACTTCTTCTTATGGCGTGCAGTTCTACACAAAATGTGCAGTAATTCTAAATGGATTTGTAGCCTACAGCTGTAAAAGCGCTTCTGTGCAGTTAACTAAATTATGGGTTGCTCAGTTTATATATTTTAATGTGTGTGCACGGATTTGGGATTTAAATCGAGCAAGACTCCTGGATGCACGAATATTTTCCGGTACCTTGTTCCATAAATGAGGACCCTGATACTTAATAGAAAACTTTCTAGTGTTTGTTTTTGCAAAGACACTTATGTAGACTCTATTGTTTCTAATACCTTTAGTATATAAGTTAGGTCTAAAATAGGATGAGAATGCAAATGGAAGAAGGTTATTGTCATACCTATACACAAATGTACTAGTTTGGATGAATTTAATTTGGGATATTTTTGGCACGTTCCCTCTTTCTTTTTTTAAGTTGAGCTGAGGGAAGGTATCCCACTGCTACTATTTAATTGATTCCAAAAATACTGCCATTTCCATCTATTTCTTGATCTATTATCATTAATTATATCATAGTGAATAATATTTTCTTTGGTAAATAGGCCCCAATAGCGGGATCTCTCCCTTCGGGTAGCCTATTGCTCCCTACATTTCACAGTAATAAACTAATAATTTACACTTAGCTATCCCAATGCAATTGTTAACCGCAATTAATGACTTTGTGTACTTTTATGATTGTATAATTGTATGTTTGATATTTCTGGGATCAATAAACAAGTTCAAGTTCAAGTTCAAGTTCAAAAAAATATCCAAAAAATCATTGTCATCCAATTGTGAGTGTTATATCATGAAGTATGGGGAAGGGAAACAAGGGGTTGCTCGGTTCTAAATAATCCTCTAACAAAAGCCCTGTTTATCCCTGCTGTTTCAGGATTCCGCCACTGTTTGCACTCCGATAGTGCCAGTCAAAAGCCTGGATAAAGGAGGAGGGGACACTATCATCTTTGCAATGGCAGTGTTGTCCTTAAACAGCAGCAGGCCTGCTATTTCAAATCTCTTTGTTCCATTTCTGGTTGTCATTGTCTTCCTCTCCTCCCCCCCCCCATTGACCTTCTCCCCATTCTCATTTTCTTTTTATGAACAGACGTCCTTATGTTCGCTTCGTTGCTTCCACGCTGTCTCTGATTGCAGCAGATGACTAAATCTACTTATTTTTCGTCTCGTGTCGTCCATTCCTATATATATATACACATATATATATATGTGTGTGTGTTTATATATATGTATATTTGTATATATACATACATACATATATATACACACATATATTATATATATAATATATATAATATATAATATACACAGACGAAACTCTTTCCGGTTCGTCTGCTCAGCAACGTAGTTGTCTGAAGCCACAGGCAATATTAGATTTCCGACGAAACAACAATTCCAGCTTTCTCTATTTTAATCAGCAACAAAGACACCATGCGTGCATATTATAATTTAGACAGACATTCACACATGAAAATTCGTATCGCCTGAACGTGGTTCGTGTTTTCTTGGTGCGCCACCGACTGGTATTTATTTCTGCAATCGACACCAATCAATCAAATGATAAAAGTAAAAGACTTAATATATATTGTAGTTTTATCGTTGAGAGAAGCATGACCGAGCAACTAAAGAGTCGGATGCGAAGAGGAGATAAACAGCAATTTAAGAAAACAAACAAAATAAAAAAATTAACAGATTTAAGTAGGCCCCTGCCCCCTATATTATGTTTATTTTCATAAAATTTAATAGCAACCGAATTGTTGTATAAGCTGCGCCTATGTCAGCTCATTGAATTTAAGTAAAGGAACATTGTGTAATGCGAACATTGTATTGAAGGCTACTGCGTTGTATATTCGGGAAAACGAGGAACTTGCAAATCGCAGTGATCGGCGTCAAGGCTGATTCAAAATTATCTGGAATACGTGACTCTTTGTGTAACTATGCCACGGTAGTCCCAAGTTCTAACCACTGCGTATAGTCCGAATAGGAGAACCTGGAACGATTAGCTATATGCCAGTGTTTTGCTATATCCATAGCTGACTTACGGTAACGATGCTATTAGGAAGCAGCGCTTTTCTTATAAAGCTAGGGTGGTGGTGTGTAAGGGAAAGGCGGCGACTATTCCTGCTGGACATCATTTGCTTGTTAGAAGCAAAGCAGAAGATAAGACTTACAACCAAGTCGCTTTTTCCACCATTATGACCAAACAACGTAATAAAATCTGTTTAACTCTTTCTTACAAAAATTATTCTCAGTTCTGTCGACATTAGGCCTATACATTACATTACATTAGATACTGTCGACAATTGAATGCATAATTAATCTCTATTACCTATTATATTATAATGTAGGCCTATTGTTCTCTTTGAATAATATGCGTATTTCTTTCATATTTGCAAAATGTGTAGGCCTATATTTCTATCTCTATTTGAATAATGTGTTAATGTTTTCTATTCAAATAATATAGGTCTATATGTGTCCTATATTTCTCTTCTACTCAAGTCACGTGCCGATTGGTATTATTTTTTCATTAATGTAGGCTACATTGCACAGTTTTTTCTGTTTCAATTGCTACTAATTATTTTCTAATCAGAGTAATTCATTTTTGACTTACGCATTGTTTTTCTATTATAATAATGCGCACTATAGTTTCTCTTTCTTTTGATTAGCGTAGGCCCTATAGGCTAGCCTATTTGTTTAAATTTTTCTTTTACTCGAATCATCTATTTATTTTATTTGTTGTTCTATTCA
>OX243819.1:9434791-9444662 GCA_945859605.1 Lumbricus rubellus
AATTAAGACTTTTTGTCACTTAAGCTACAATTAAGACTTTTTGTCAATTAAGCCACAATTAAGACTTTTTGTCACTTAAGCCACAATTAAGACTTTTTGTCAATTAAGCCACAATTATTAAGACTCAAATTTTGCTATGGTAATGAAGATGACATTGAGTGTCTGTCTTCTGTCTTTTCTTGACTTTTATTAGCCACCCCTATGAGCACGCCGCGAGCCATTGATTGGATTAACACGCCGTTTCCATGTCTTCGCTGGATATACTCCGCCCACCCAGACCACCATGCAGTTCGTCTGCGTGCACTTACTTAAGCCGTGGGTGCGCTTCTTATATGCTTCTTATATGCATGGCATCGGTGCTTCTGCTTCTTCTTATTTATCTCTCATATCCTACAATCACATCACGCCTCATCAACATGACGATGCACCATCCGTTTCTACAGCCCGCTAATCCAACGATATTTCTAGACGAGTGCAAGATGCTCTGTTAGTATATATAATTATATATATATATATTATGGCACATTAATAAGTTATATATATATATAATATATACACCAGAAACGCCGCCGGATTATGTGGTACATGTGTATATAAATTATGTATATACAGAGGGGAAGGCCAAGAAAGAATTGGAAGGACACGATCTCAAAAGACCTCATGGACGGAGGGCTGACGTGGGAGGAGGCTGCTGGAGCTGCTCAAGACAGACAAGAATGGAGGACCTGTGTCGCCCAATGTGCGCGCAGCACGTGGAGGGACAAAGGTCTAAGGCTAAGGATATACAGCCTACACATAATGTGTGCTTGCGTGTTTGTGTGTGTGTGTGCGTGCGTGCGTGCGTGTGTGTGCGCGCGTATGTGTGCGTGTGTGTGTGTGCTCGTGTGTGCCACGTTAGCAACGTCTTAAGTCATCACCAAAACCAATCGTTCGATGCAAATTCCACAATCCCTATACATTGTTTTTAGACTGCAGCAGTGCACCGCAAACGTCTTTGTTTTGATGTCCTCATCTTCTATACTTCATCATATGGCTTAGTTTCCCTGTCCTTTACCTCTCTCTGGAACACGCAACCGCGATCTCAAATTCTAGCTGGTAACCTTCCACCAGGACCACCTCCTTAATTTGCTCTTCTCAAAAACTATTTTTTCTCTTGTGGCCATGCGCACCGTCGCGCACTGGGAGCGCCTCTGATCGGTTCACAATTTTAGAGACGCTATACAAAATATGAGAGTATAAAATAATTTGACATAAACACCGACGGACTGAAGAGGTTATAGATGACTTCCTTAAATTCATCTACGAAACACGAACACAATTCGGTTTAAAAAAAACTTTAACTGAAATATTCGAGCGGCGCTGTCCCACTTTTCATCGCAACGTTCAGCGACCACCGATAACTTTGCTATATTCCCAGAGTTCTTTTTTCTTCCACCTCTTATTGTTGTCTTCTCTTTTATATTCTCCTTCTGCTTCATCCTCTCTTCTTTTCTTCTTATCTATCTTTTTCGGTTCTTTCCCATCATCATTAGCATTATCAGCATCATCGTCATCGTCATCATCATCGTCATCATCATCATCATCATCATCATCATCATCATCATCATCATCATCATCATCATCATCATCATCATCATCATCATCATCATCATCATCATCATCATCATCATCATCATCATCATCATCATCATCATCATCATCATCATCATCGTCATCGTCATCGTCATCGTCATCATCATCATCATCATCATCATCATCATCGTCGTCGTCATCGTCATCATCATCGTCATCGTCATCGTCATCATCATCATCATCGTCATCGTCATCATCATCATCATCATCATGATCATCATCATCGTCATCGTCATCATCATCATCATCATCATCATCATCATCGTCGTCGTCATCGTCATCATCATCATCATCATCATCATCATCATCATCATCATCGTCATCGTCATCGTCATCATCATCATCATCATGATCATCGTCATCGTCGTCGTCATTGTCATTGTCATCATCATCGTCATCGTCATTGTTGTTATCATTATTATTTTTATTGCCCCGAGGTACATATGATCCCTCAGGGATTGGCACATTGATTTTAAAAAAACTAAAAACATCAGGAACGGCGCCTATGCTCATCACTGAAGTCCACTGCAGAAAATGAGCCGCGAAATGTCACCGAATTGCTATTATAATTATTATTACTTTTAATATTTTAAATTGCCCGAGGTATTTAGGATCTCGCAGGGATTTTCCTCTTATAACTATTGCCATAAAAACAGTTAACGATTGCAATTTGATCAATCTGCTAAGGGATTGCCAAAGGTTGGATTGAATCTCAACAGCAGAATCATTCTGTTGAAGCAGTTTGAAGCGACAAGTCAGTTTATAAATTTTATTTATTATTTATTTATTTCGGAAATTTATGTAGCGCCTCTTCAGGTAGGCTACTCAGAAGCGCTCCCGGCCCGACCACGGCTAAATAAAACAGTTTTTAGGTTCTTAAGGAACAGCGCGGACTGACCTCTGGGATTTAAGCGCAATGTAACAAGGTGACCATTTCAGGTGGTAGGACCAGCAACAGAGTTTAACTGACTAATTTAGAATATACTACATGTAGCCTACGTTTCCGCTGTGAGTTAGATCCTTCAACAGATTGATCAGATTGTGTAGGTTCGGAAATATGCGGGGATGCTTGTCATGTTGGGGTATAGGTCCATTGTTTAGTGGTATTCAAGCGAATGGTGGTTTTGGGTGGGTCAGAATATGTGATATGGGTTGGTTTGGATCTTGCCTTAGACAACACTTCACGTAACGGATTCGAGGTTAGTTTCAACAACAAAAAGGCGATATCGAGTCTGATAGAGACATTCTGTTCAAACGCTATATGCAAAGAATAAAAGCTTATTATTTTAAAAGATCATCATACATATAATAATTACATATAATAATTATATATAATAATTATATATATATAATAATTATATATAATAATTGTATATTATAATTATATATAATTATAGCATCGGTAGCAGTGATATTCTGTTTACAGATTTTAATTTAGTCATGGCCACAGTTATGGCTAGTGCTTTTTTAACCTGAGTTTTTACTCTCAGCTAGTGTTATTCGTGGTTAGAGTTATGGTTTTTGAAATTATTTTATTCTCGTTAACGAACATTTTCGTTATCGTAAAAAAATCAAACTGTAGATAAGTGACAATCGTGACACGAAGAAAAAGTCTTAGCAGCTTTAACTAGGCGCCCACACGTGATTGAATTGTACTTTAATCACGGACTTTTATAGCGCCTTTTCGATACTCCTCTCAGTCTTTCAGGGTTAGACTTTATATAAATACCAGTCTGTATACGCTTATAGAAAGTCTTTTCTTGGTTCTATTAACAATGTCGGTTGAGTGAGTCAAGGGTGATCAAGGGTGGATGGGGGCTGCCGTCGTTCAAGGCCGTACACCTTGTTCAATGCAGAAAGAGATCGCTCGCTTGGAGGAAAGCAATGAGGATTGACGAGTGAGTGTCCTACTATAGACGTCCTTCGTCACTGGCCTCAAACAGTCGGTGCGTCGGGTCGCTGTCCTGTGGGCAAGGGCTGCAGGCACTGACGACGTCGGTCAGGCGGTGGTGGACCTCTCCCTGCACCGACCGGACCCCGTGCTTCAGGGGGCCCCCACCGCCGCCGCCGGGTGCGGACTCCCCGATGCGCCTCGTCCGTGCGAAGAGAGCGACAAGCCCCTGGCGGAACTTGCGACTGGTGAGTACGTAGATGATGAAGTTGATGGACGAGTTGAGAATGGCGAGCGTGTCCGCGACGGCCGTGTAGTAGTAATGCCAGTTGCCGCAGTACGTCTCCGTCTTGTTGACGACCGTCCAGAGGATGTGATCGACGAAGGTCGGCGTCTGGCAGAGGCTGAAAGCGAAGATGACGACGACGAGGACCAACGTGAGGTCCTGCTGCAGGTGACCACCCCCACCTCCACTTCCCCCGCCACCACCCCCTCCTCCCACTCCCCGTGTCATCTCCCGCCGGCGTTTCTTCTGCGCCTTCAACGCCGTGATGAGTTTGACGTTGAAGAAGGCGAGCGAGAGGAGCGGACCTCCGAGCATGACGACGAAGTAGAGCAGGTTGGCGTAGATGATACGGTAGAGTTTGTTGTCGCCGAAGCTGCTCAGCTCGTACGTCGCCTCCGTCTTGTTCGGTCCAGAGCAACTCTCGACCGCGTGGTACTCGAAGAATCGCGGAATGTTGTAGAGCACGGCGAACAACACAACGCAAGCGACATGCCGACGCGACTGCTCAACGGAGCGCATGGTCACCGACATGACGGGCTTGCAGACGGCCAGGTACCTCTCCAGGGAGACCAGTACAGTCATGAGGATCGTGCCCGTGTAGGGGATCAGGTAGAGCGGCCAGAGGAAGGGCATGATGACGCGGTAGAGCTCGTCGTAGCCACGCAGGTATCCGGTGAAGTGGTAGATGGGGGATAAGGCGTAGAGCGGAACGGAGGCGAGTAGGACGAGGCTGTCTGCGACGGCGAGGGCTCGCAGGAGAAACGGAGTGGCCGACTTGGCGTTGTCCTTCAGCTGGAGGACGACGAAGGACAAGGCGTTTCCGACGACTCCGAAGACGCAGAGAGAGCCACCGATGACGGAGTAGAGTAGGAAGTCGAAGATACGACAGTCTGACGTCAGAGCCACTTCCGGTTTTGTCACGTTTGCGTCAGCGCATCGTAGAACTCCGGGATCCATTATCGTTGTTCGAACGAGAACGTCTGTCAATTCTGCAACAAAAGGCGACAAGGAATATCAATTAACACCGACGGGGCACGGTGGTGTAGTGGTGGCGTCGTTGCCTTGGAGCCGTAAGGTTCGAGGTTCAAATCCACCTCGCTGCGTAAGAACTTTGGGCAAGTCCTTCAATCACATTTTCTCAGCGATTCGGCGTGAAACTCCGATGCAGTGTCCGCTCTGCATTCAGGAGCGCCTCTGAGTAGAGAGAGCCTGAAGGGGCGCTATAACAAGTGCCCATATAAACAAACAAACAAAGCCTTGCTGCAGCTTTATTGATCTTCAAAATAATAGTTCGTGTTTATTTGATGCAAAAGTTCATCCATTTCAAAGGATGAAGTGCTAAACCCTAAAGAAACGTTATCTGTCCGCTAGCTGAGTGGTTGTGGTAGTTCTTCTGCTGAGGCCGTCATTTCTCACGGTACCTTTCTTTATACCTTAGTCGTTTTTGTGACACTGGTGAGGGGGACCGGAGCAATATCCGCTAAAAACGCATTATCTGCCTATGCGAATGAAAATGCCCTGCAGCTCTTCGGTGCATCTCGCATTAGGACATAAAACTAATGGCATCGTCGACTAGATTGAATTAGATTAGCTGAGATGTAAGCTTATGTATGTGCACTTGTTACAACGCCCCATCAAGATAACTTCTTAGAAGCGATCCCGACTACAGCGCGGACACTGCATCGGAATTTCAGTTATTTCACGCCGAAGCGAGATGATGATTGAACATCAGCGGCTGGTTATGCGTTTCAACATCGAAGCAACTATCAGATTAGATTACATTAGATTAGATTAGATTACCGATGTTATTGTCCTCTAAAATCAAGTGCAATATTTATAGATCGCGAGATAAAGCTTCGTTAGAACAGTTTCTGATTGGTTGGTGTTCCAAAACAAACTTTATACCCACTGAAGCAGCAACTGTGTACTGTGTGTAGGAACCTCTCCTTCACTAATGATTTACTCGTTAATTCAAGTCATCCAAGAATTTCTGCAGCGCCTCTTCAATAGAACTACTCAGAAGCGCTCCCGACTCTAGAATGGCAAAGTTTCAGTTAGAGCCCCAAGGAAGCCGATGAGGACGTTCATTCCAGGTCACTGGGCACACCACGGAAAAGGCTCGATTCTGGATAGTTGCAGTTTGTGTGAATGGGACAATACGTTGTGTGCAGAACGGGAGGCCGTGGCCTTGATCGCGGCAGAGCCTTGGCCCTTGGCAATGCCGTAGACAGGGGGTGTTTTGGGTGTTTGAACACCCTCCGAAATGGAAAATGCAGAAAAAAATCTATTGCATTTTTCAGTTTGTGATGCAAAAACCATGAAGTAAAGCCATGAAAACACCCCCCGAAATGATATAATAATAGATTAAATTTCGATTTATAAAACATTGAAGTTGATGACTAAAAAGAGCGAAAAAAGGTCATCAGAAATTAATTTTGGCGGCAAAAATTGACATTTTTCAGGAAAGGAAATTTAGCCTCCCCAAAACTTAAATCCTGTCGCCGCCACTGAAACACCCCCGAAACAAAATCCTGGCTACGGCCTTGGCCCTTGGGCAACAATAAGCTGACATTGCCGAACCAGAGCAGCGACCCTATACTGAATTATATGCACCCGGGTATAATACAGGAAGCTGTATAATGTCTCCCGCAGATAGCTGAAGACATGACCAAAGCAGGGAATCATCATGTCCCATCGTGTGAAATTAGCTGATATAAAAAACACATTTGTAGCCTATTGTATTTCAAAACCTTGTAGTTCAAGAAAGAAAGAAGACAATACAAATTTTTTAGTCTGATTCCAAAGGCAAACGTCTGAATCGTAGCAAGAGTCGTCTGTCTGCTCAATGCTGTTGGACCTGTTGCGATCAGTCGACCGCAAGGTATACTCTCGTGACGATGGCGTCGTTATTTAGATCGGAATAAAACCCATTGGACGCCTTCTTCTCGCATCGTTCTCCCGAGGGGCTGCTTACCGAGGCGCGCTCTAAGGCCAATTGGGTGACTATCGTATACCAACACAACACACCATGGTGGACAGACGGACGGACGGACGGACGGACGGAAGGACAGAAGGACGGAAGGACGGACGGACGGAGAGAGGGAGGGACGGAAGGACGGACGGACGGACGGCCGAACGGAAGGAAGGACGGACGGACGGACGGGCGAACGGAAGGACAGAAGGACGGGCGGACGGAAGGACGGGAGGACGGACGGACGGACGGGCGGAAGGACGGACGGACGGCCGAACGGAAGGAAGGACGGAAGGACGGACGGAAGGACGGACGGAAGGAAGGACGGACGGACGGACGGAAGGACGGACGGACGGACGGACGGAAGGACGGACGGACGGACGGACGGACGGACGGACGGAAGGACGGACGGACGGACGGACGGACGGACGGACGGATGGAAGGACGGACGGAAGGACGGACGGACGGACGGATGGAAGGACCGACGGACGGACGGACGGATGGAAGGACGGACGGACGGACGGACGTACGGAAGGACGGACGGACGAACGGAAGGACGGACGGACGGATGGAAGGACGGACGGAAGGACGGACGGACGGACGGAAGGACGGACGGACGGATGGAAGGACGGACGGACGGACGGACGGATGGAAGGACGGACGGACGGACGGACGGAAGGACGGACGGACGGACGGACGGACGGACGGACGGACGGGCGGACGCACGGACGGACGGACGGACGGATGGAAGGAAGGATGGACGGACGGACGGACGGAAGGACGGACGGACGAGTGGATGGGTGGCGATGGCTGTGATTCAGACGGTAGGTCCGACGATGTTGGTATGAACGAAACGGGAGCTCAGCTGGGAGATGATCGACTGATTGGTGAATAGATGAATGGGTGAATGGGATTCTTATTGTGGGGTAGGAGGAGGGAAGAGGCTTTGGTTGGGCGTGGATAGCAGGCGAGTGGTGTATGTATGTATGTATGTATGTATGTATGTATGTATGTATGTATGTATGTATGTATGTATGTATGTATGTATGTATGTATGTATGTATGTATGTATGTATGTATGTATGTATGTATGTATGTATGTATGTATGTATGTATGTATGTATGTATGTATGTATGTATGTATGTATGTATGTATGTATGTATGTATGTATGTATGTATGTATGTATGTATGTATGTATGTATGTATGTATGTATGTATGTATGTATGTATGTATGTATGTATGTATGTATGTATGTATGTATGTATGTATGTATGTATGTATGTATGTATGTATGTATGTATGTATGTATGTATGTATGTATGTATGTATGTATGTATGAGTGTATGTATGTATGTATGTATGTATGTATGTATGTATGAATGTATGTATGTATGTATGTATGTATGTACGTACGTACGCATGTATGTATGTATGTATGTATGTATGTATGTATGTATGTATGTATGTATGTATGTATGTATGTATGTATGTATGTGTATATGTATGTATGTATGAATGTATGTATGACATTTGTATGTATGTATGTATGTATGTATTTATGTACGTACGTACGCATGTATGTATGTATGTATGTACATTTGTATGTATGTAGGCTTCCATGCATGGACGGACGGCTGTATGTATAGATGTTTTGGACGAATGAACGAAAATATGGATATGTAAATAAATTTCTAGACGGTTGGGTAGATGGATTGATGGTTGGAGGTGTATATTGATGAATAGATGAATGGATGAATGGATGGATAAATGGTCAAATAGCTCAGTTATTCATCGACGCTCCTCACCAATCCATCTTCTCTGTCTCTGTCTTCGTTTCTTCTAGCCTGCTGCTGACGCTGAGAGACTAAGCGTAGCTATAGTCTCAAAGATGACCCCAATCGTACAATTGAAAACGATGCCATGGGTCAGTTTATAGATGCCACCTCTGTCTCAATGGTCTTATTCTGTGTATCCACTCACTGAAATTACTTAAGAGCTGTCTCAATTGTTTTGAACTCGTACACTCCGCGTTACAAGATTAACTCTGTTGCGAAGTCAACAAGCTCTCCAGGAAACGAAGAAAAGTCTTAACGGTTTGACCCTCAGACTTCATTTTCACGAGTCTAACAGATCTCTTTCTGAAACACGGTAGCCGATTAGATCCATTGAATCATGATCTGAATTACAATTCAACTCATTAACGTTCCTGATTTGTTCCTCTCTGAGCGGCGCTATACAAATTTACAACTGTAAATTACAAAGCACACACGGTATATTCCCATGAGTTGCGTTGAAACACATGTCACCGAAAGGTCTTGAAAGCAGCTTTCGTGTGTTCGGCAAAGCAGGGGAAAGCAATCGCGAAAAAAGATGTAGCGCCGCAATCTGAAAGTGATGGCAAAGAAATCGATTCCCCAGAGGTCACGCAGAGGTCATCGATCGTCGTCTTTCGGAATGAATCAGACGCATTCAAGGTTGACTGAATGCATGCAGCAGACGGTTTCAAAGAAGCTGACAAGAAAACGCATCCTGTGTTGTTGATGGCTGCAGCTGAGATTCATGGACGATCTACTGAAGCATTGAATCGCTTTAATTAAAGTCTGCTACTTAGAATTCGCGGGGGGGGAGGAATACAAGTTGTTGCTTCCCTGTATAGGCCTATTTGCTGTTTAACGTCACTGTGTGGTAAAAAAAGACCATTAGCGACGCCCTCCTCCTTTATCCAGACTTGGGACTGGCACTGGCAGAGTGCAGCCAGTGGCGGAGTTGCTTACCTGCTAATTCGTTCAGCAATTATTAACCAATGTATAAGATTTTTGTGTCATTATCGCCTGATAATAATTTAACTTTCAACGTATAGATTGCATGCACGCATACATGTATGCATGCATACATACATACATACATGCATGCATACATACATACATACATACATACATACATACATGCATACATACATACATACATACATACATACATACATACATAGTTTACATACATATACACATACATACGTACGTACGTACGTGCATACACACATACATACATACGCATATGTACGTGAGTGCATGCGTGCATACAATCCAGT
>OX243819.1:9444862-9459862 GCA_945859605.1 Lumbricus rubellus
ATAATACGTACATACGTACATATGTACATACGTACATACATACATACATACATATATACATACATACATACATATATACATACATACATGTACGTGTGTGCACGAGTGCGTAAGTGCATGCGTGCATACATTGAAGTTCCATTCACGAACAGTTCAACATTATCAGAGGCGAGTGTTGTTGTAGATCTGACAATTTTCAAAGCGCCTTTTACGAACGCAACAAACGTGTCAATTGAACAAATGCAAAGTCGCCAATCAAGATTCCAGACACGTTTCTATCGTTGGGGGGATAAGCCCGACTCTGACCCCTCTATCGTCGTACAGAAGCGCGGGACCAACAAATCCCCACAGGTCGATAAACGCAACAATAAATAATCGACTTCATTGGCTGGATATCGGAGTCCTGATCTCTGTGATGTGCTTTGAGGCAGCATGCACCGGGTTTCGGTGTTTGTTCCATGAGAAGGATCTTGAAGATAACCTTGCCCTGAACCGGAAGCCAGTGCAGAAGTAGGTACCAAAACGATGTTTACTTTACATAAAGGGAATGATTTGTGTCCTAGGGTAAGTAAGTATGTATGCACTTTAATGAACCGACTGCAAACACTCTGCGGGAAGATGGAATGAGAACAATCTAAGCATTATAGATCTATACAATCGCAAAATAAGCACACTATGCAATTAAATTATTATGGTGTACTTGATATAGGCTACATGAATACATACCTATTACCTATGCAATGCATCATACGTTCATGCATACTTACAGTGGTGTAGAGGTATGTTGTGTGCGTTGGAGTTGTAAGGTTGCGGGTTCAAGTCCACCTCAAGTCGCCGCGTATACATAGGGACCCTGAGCATTGTGAGCAAGTCCTTCACTCACAATTGCTCATACGCTTCGGCGTGAAATACAGATTCAGTGTCCGCCCTGTAGCCGAGAGAGCCTCTGAGTAGGAATCTTGAAGGGGCATTACAACAAGTGATCATACATACACATAATATACACAAACAGACAACACTTCGATACGCATATGGATGCAGATATACATACAAACATAATATTATACAGACGAAGAAACATAATTTGAAAATGAAAGCCATAACTGGACAAATGTTATAACTTTTTAATTCCGATAGATCATGTGCCTCTCCCATAAAAAGTAATACCTGGCCTATCCCGAACAGAGGGAAAAGACGCGGTGGGCTTATTATAGACACTGCTACAATAATTGCCTGGGTCTGATTTGATATGCCATTGTGCCTGCATCCTTCTTGGCTGCCAGGAAGCCATCCAAATACAAATGCTTTTCTGCCAAACTTTCACATCGTACGCTGGCCTTTTAAGTTATGGGCCGCATAAAGCAAAACTGGATTTACTTTTATCATGGAGTCTGGACGTTTTCTGGCGCATAATATATTTAGAGATGCAATCTTTCCAGCGCCTTTCAATGGCAAACCAGCGTTTAAATGGGAATGCATTTTGCAGTGCATTCTTCGTACCAGTTTAGACTTTTATGTTTCTCCGAAAATATTAAATCCCCAAGGATCATACTTTACTTGGGAATCAATTACAGTAAAATTGTAGTAATAGTAGTTGTAGGAGTAGCAATAACATGATGATGATGATGTTGATGATGATGAAGATGACGACGAAGATGATGACGATAAAAATGACGATGAAGATGATGATGATGATAGCGGTGGCGATGACGATAACATTATTGATCCCTTCAGCCGAAAAGTCTGATGTGTAAAAATATTTACTATCAAGACATCAAGTACTTTTCAAACGTTATCGGTTGGATAAGTTGTTCACTAAGTATGGTCATCAATATTGGTTCCAGTGAATATGCAATATACTCATTGCTGTTACTACTACTACTACTACTGCTGCTGCTGCTGCTGCTGCTGCTACTGCTGCTACTACTACTACTACTACTACTACTACTACTACTACTACTACTACTACTACTACTACTACTACTACTACTGCTACTACTACTACTACTACTACTACTACTTCTACTACTACTTCTGCTACTTCTACTGCTTCTACTACTGCTACTACTGCTACTGCTACTACTACTACTACTACTGCTGCTGCTGCTGCTGCTGCTGCTGCTGCTACTCCTATAAGTACTTCCACTATTACCACTACTGCTACAATGGTAGTAATATAGTAACCAGCTTATAATATTATTATTTTCACTGGCCTTTGTTGAATTATTGCTTTAATTATGTGGTTGTTGAATAAACAGAACTGAACTGAACTTAATTTATATAGCGCTACTGTTTAGAACAGACAGAATCAAGCGGCGTCGCACTAAACCATGCAAACCATCAGTCTATAGAATGCAGAGTATCAAAGGATATATCACGTATAGAAACAAATATGCACCTGGCTATTATGGACTTTTCAGTCAATTCAGATCATTCACAATGCATCTGTTATAATTATATAGTCTACTCCCGAATAACGATTTTAAATGGTAATCATGGGTCGGGCGTAAACTGAGTTTCTTTGCAAAATAATGTCTGCAGGGAAGTAGAAGTTCAACTCGTGGTTAAGATTCATCTTTACCGTTTCAGTGAACCGAGCAAGGGACTCTTTGGAAAGTTTCCACTGCGGGCTGTGGTCGATTTTCTTATCGAACGCAGACATATTGAACATACAGCAAAGACCAAAGTCTTAGGGCACTAATCTTCTGGATACCCAGTTTTATCCACCCGACTGCGACTTGGCTTTGCAGCGCTATCTGTTGATCCCCTTGCAAAATAGAATCTGACGCTGCTGAATGGATCACGCCTGTAAAGAGCCGATCCAGAAATTACTGATTACCTTACATTATGATTACATTGACGCGATAGACGATGTTAACCCTCAGGCTACCAAGCTTTTTTTGTAACACTGACTACCAAGGGGGGGGGGTGGTTAGTGGTTACCACCCCCCTGGATTTTGGGTTTGGTTTGAGATACGGTATCATAACTTGTAATACACCAATGGATTCAGCATTCATTTCTGCACAAAATGGTATATTTAGGTTTAAAATATATGAAAGCACCCCGAAGTTATGAATTTTTTTACCGTAGGCACCCGTGGATTCCACAAAATGTATACTTTCGCATAAGCAAAATATTAGATTCTGTGTGTTTTTAACATAATTTATTTAATTAAAAATAGTTTACATATAATAAAGTCCAATATTCAACTATAAAAACTAGTAATAAGTTAGTTTTAATTACAATAACAAGAAAAAAAACATGTATTAGCTGCTGAAAAACGTTTACGTAGACTTATCGGTTAGCGTTGTAAAAAAAACCCAACATTTTCACACATTTAAATTTATTTTGAGCACTTCCGGTCATCAAATGTCAAATTAATTGGTATAAAAATATCCATGGAAGCCCTCTATAGAATGACATAATTTATTTCTCTTAAAAAATAAAATATGAATAATTTTTAATAGGAAAAACATGAAAATATTATGAAAATAAAACATCTTTATTTATATTTTAATTTATTTTGAGCACTTCCGGTTGTCCAAAGACATCTCACTGAGCATGGAAATGTAGCCCCACATTCCCTCTACAGAATGGTGTAATTTGTGTCTCTTCATGTCAAAGGACGGATATGATACAGCCGATAATCTAAGGGGGGTGGTATCCACCCTTCCCGGTGCCTCGGGTATATCGGGTATAACTTTTGAATGGTATGGTATATCATCACACATTTTAGCTCAAACTGTGTGCAAATGAATCCTCTACAGCTACCTAAAACGTCAAAATTTTATTCCAAACGAAAAAAGTTTGATTTGGGAAAAACCTAGGGGGGGTGGATACCACCTCCCCCCCTGGTAGCCCGAGGGTTAATTCAGTTGACGCCGCGTAATTGCAAATCGTCTCGAGAGACTCTGCCTTGAACATCTTATGCACTTAACCGACTTCAAGATGGAGGTCACACGAGCAGATGATGAAGTCAGGGTAGAGAATTATGGACGGATTTCATCGAAGAATGGCGTGGGCAAGATCTGCAGAGACTGAGTCATCTGATTCTGGATAGGTTCCGATGGAGAGACATTGTGAAGAGGGCATCGGGCACATACGGTCCCTGAGCCCACGGTCATTGATTGATTGATTGATTGATTGACTGATTGATCGATTGATTGGTTGATTGACTGATCGATTGATCGATCGATCATTGGTTTACTTAACCCACTTATGCACATGATAGTTATGTGTGTAAAATTGACTAAACATAATGGTAGGCTATTGAATTACAGGTGCATACCTATAGGCCTACAATAGTGCTTTCCATAACTGCCCTAATAAAGTAAGTCTATAAGCGAAATATTTATGGCACGATTTGCTCTGTAATGTCGACCGCTGACAAAGTTACCACGTCATGCAATTGCTGATGCTGATGCGGACCGAGGTGCAGCTATGACAGACGACTGAAAGGGAGGGAAGGACAGCCTGCAGACTCATTTATTGTTCACGACAGAACTGCTTATAGGCGGACAGTTCTAATCTGCCTATGCAATTAATCAACGCGATTGATATACACAGAAGAATGCATAACGAGCCTGGAGTCGGCAATGCGCATGACCGAATTATGCACATAAGCGATATGCACGTATCCGGAGTTGCGTGCCATTGAAATATCTATATTATTATTAAAACTGGACATGCAAGCTTCTACAGATGCACACAAGCGAATTTTGCGGTGTGCACTTTAGGGGCGTCGATTGCAATGTCAATCGCAGTACCAGGCTGCCAGCTATAAGCTTAACTGAATTTCAATGTTCCGTTGCTGTATTCAGAAATTGCGATAAAAATTTCTATAGATCCACATTCGGCTCGAAAAAATGGTCTCCGACTTTGTGTAAGCTTATATACACTGCCCTTTAAAAGTCATCGACAAGTAAAGTTCAGTTTTAAGATCAACAAAAAGTGGGATAAACAACACGAAAAAGTCACGAGTGGATGACCCTCGCATGCACGTAGAGCCAAAACAAATTTTCATCAAGAGTTGATGACTGACACCACGGTCAGAGTCACAACTATCGCGTGACATCGAGAATGTGGTCCGCCATTGAGGACGCACGAATGCCCCACGAACTTTCAGACGCTCGTGGATGGTAGAAAACGCGCACATCTTCGGATATATTTTGAACTGGTTGCTCTGAACAGGAAGGGCAGGCATTCACTAATGACCGACCAGTTCGACATGGAATGTTTACTTGATTGACGGGTGATGCAATCCTAGATTCTGTTTACTCCTCTCTTTACTGAATCCGATATTTATAAATATTCTCGCTTGCAGAAGACGACGTGATATATTGGTCTGAAGTAAAACGGTGAAAGTGTGACAGCCTACCCCATAAACCCCTTTCGCAGGTCGAGGAGTAATATAGATATCACTCAACGGTTGGCTACGATAAACACCTTAAATCAGAAAAATAAATTTTTGTAGACGAGAAAAACAGGGCCTGTATCTCCAAGGCGCAGACTTGTTTTGCAGTGGCAGGATAAACGTTCAAGAATCATTGACAAATTTCTCGCGAGATCAACTATACTCCAGCAAATAAACAGGAGAGAGAGAGAGAAATCGGTGGACGAAAGGATGGTGGTGGAAATCTAGAGAGAATTGTTTTTCAGAGAGTTTATGGTCATGGTTCATGAATGTGTATTGATTGATGACCGCCGGGTCGTAGAAACGATAAGATTTAGGCCGCAGGTCATCCAGCTAAACCCGAAAGAGCAAATTCACATAAATAACAGAATGCCCTGTAGTGAAATTGTAGGCTAAATTTATTTTCACTTGTCTTTAAAAAGAGCAAAATGTCATTTTTAGAATGATCATGTTTCAGATAGAATTGACTATAACCAGCAGCAGAAGAATAGCCTATCTAAGACCTTAGACCTTTATTATAATATTGAATACCAGTAGGCCTACATGTATAACAACAGTATTATATAGACTATAGAGGGCCTACTCATATGTTGCTTGTTATATGAGGTCTGCTCTTTGGAGATATTTTTCGTCTATGAAAAAATTCTTTTGGTAAAAAAGTAAAAATAGGCCTATATATAAAATCTTTTAAATTTCGAAGTAGAAAATTAGCATATAAGCCTACTTGGAAAGCTGTTAACGAGAATCTGGAAAGACAGGGCTCGTTCGACGCAGCATCAACGACTATGCCTCGAAATGCAATGACATTCTAGCGCTATAACAGAGCCAGAGTGTCGATATGGACATCAAGGAGCTCTCAAGAGATGGTCAAAAGGCGACGGTCAAACTCACAACTGCACAAAACCTCGACAGGATAAATAGGTCCCAGTGGGTAGAGAGAACAAATGTGTAGATGGCAGCCCACAGTATTTTTACGTTTTATGCATGTCATTCTGTTCTGAATGTGCTTTTGTAAGCCATATCGAAAGAGGCGTGATTAAGTGCAACTGTGGCGTCCCATACTATAGCCATTCACCCGCTATTATAGGGTACTTACCGTACTTCTGGTACCATTGTGGTTCCGTCAAGATTTTTGCAATACGAGCAACACAATCATGTTGGATCTTTACTCCTTAGTGCTTGGAACATCGGTTTTATGTAGGACTCACCCGCCTATTCATTGACGGCGTGATGAAGACAAATTTATGAACGGGACCAAAAAACAAATCTGCCAAGCAGCGGGGGGAGGGCAGCAGATTAAGACCCATTAAAGGTCAGCTTGTTAGGTTGTCGATGTTATTATTGTTATCATTATAATTATAGACTAGGCTATAGACTATGGCATTTATATTCACATGCAAAATCAGCAAATCTGAATATAATGTCAATTATTCCTGGGAATGATGACTGATTAAATTTGTGTAAATTGTTGTTTACCTCAGTTTAATATTTCATGAGCAATATTAGTCCAAATTTTGTACATTAACGTAACGTAGAGTTATCAACTTATCGATCTCTTTAGGGAAACTGACTTGAAAATTATCATCGATATGATGACATTTGCTGGACGAAATGGAAATTATCGCCCATAGCCTACTGCATGATTCATGGTGACAATAAAAGTGCGTTAAGAGCAGAGCGCAGGAATCTGAAAAGAAAAAGTAATAGGCCTAATACTAGGAAATAAGACGACCAAGACAATGATGATGATGACGACGACGATGATGATAATGACAACGACGACGATTGCATTGATATTGAAAATTATCTGTTAATTACCTTATTCATCGGATGTCACTTTCTTTCTTCACGGTCAGTTGAAAAACACTCCATGATGCATTTCAAATACGTCTTCTTTCTCTTTCCCCTAATCCTCCTCTTCTTCTACGTTTCCTTCTCTGCCCCGTTGTGTCCTTCTATGCCCCGTTGTGTCCTTCTATGCCCCGTTGTGTCCTTCTATGCCCCATTGTGTCCTTCTATGCCCCGTTGTGTCCTTCTATGCCACGTTGTGTAACTCCAGAAGCGACGAAGTCTCCGACATAATAATTATCTTTGTCGTCCATACATCCTTCGGTCTCGCTTTGTCATCTCAGTTCTTTGGATATAATATCTCGACTGAACGTTTGTCGTCTGAATCCCAAGTTTCTGCGACGTCTAAACCAACGGATGTTGCAAAGCAGATCGACTGGCAACACACTGCAGCGGCTGATGCCTGTTGAAGACCAAGCTACAGCAGCAGAGATTATCTGCAATTCTGCATGCATTGTGTGCACGACAAATCATTGGTCGACGAAGCGAACACGCATGCGCATGCACCAAGAGACATGCGTGCAGAGGAGCTTGGGGTTTGTCAGATCGCATGGCATCTTAAATCTACAGAACTTTTCTTGTTCATTTCCCATATTGATACGAGTGTTTGTGTCACAGTACGATATTGACATAATAATTATTGTGTTATCCGTTTTTATGATTCAATACCATGTAGGATACCATCAGCGTGTGATTTCTCCCACTTCGATCTGACCTTTCTAATCATTTATCGGTATCACCTTCATTTAATTTAGACTTTGCAATTAAAGCTATCATCGATTGATAGTTTGTGCATTATTATGGCGAGGGAACAAAGTTGGATTTGTGATAACCTTAAGAAGCTAATAAACAAATAGGTCTATTGATTGATTGATTGATTGATTGATTGATTGACTGATTGATTGATTGGTTTATTGACTGGTTGACTGATTGATTGGTTTATTGACTGGTTGGTTGATTGGTTAGTTGGTTGGCTGACTGACTGATTGAATGATTGATTCAAGTTGCGATTGGTCCGTTATTATCACCACATTGACGTGTTTAGCAATCAGCAGACTTGAAGGATAAGCTGCCATGATCGTGTCATCGTACTTTTGGCAGTGCCAGTCCCAAGTCTGTAGAAAAGAGGAGGGCGACTCTCTAATCATCTTTGACATGACACAAAGCGTCGCTAATTAGGCTAAGCAGCAAAAGGCGATGATTAGCACTGCGGCATATAGCCTACATCAAAGAACATTGTTTTCCAGTTTTCAGCTTCCTTTTGGAACAACATTCCTTTCAATAATAATTATAGGCTACTTAAGCTACTTGAAATGATTCAGCTGTTTGCCAACAGTCTTTTAAACTCTTCCTGTACAAAATTAACGAAGCCAAAGACTTCACTTTTTTAGGAAGCACTCTAAAATGCATTTGCTACACAACACTGGGCATGAGCAGTTGCGCTGAGATTATATTTTAGAGCATCATATAAACGTAGCTATAGCTGCCGACGATGCTATTTAAATCGTCGAAATTGCAATTGCAATAATTAATTGCAGCATTATAACCTCATTTCTTGCATTCCTATCCTCCCATTTTCCATTTGCATGCCTACGTTTACTGCTCGCTTTTCCTATTCTACTTTCGTAAATGCTGTCAGAAACGGGTTGCTTGAAGCTGTGTAAATATTTGAACAACGCTGACATACAGTGACATACGATGAGAGAGAAAGCAGTTCTGGAAGAAAAGGAGGTGTTGATGAGGTACTAAGTGTCTAAGTGTCTACAATTATAGAATGGCAATATGGTCAGGAGAGAAAGTCTAAATAAATAAAAGCGATAGATCGAACGTGTAAAAGCTATAGACTAAATGAGGTGAGTGAAAGAGAGATTTAAGGAGTGGAGTAAAAAAAAAGGATAAACGCAAAGGTGAGAGACTGAATGCAAAACTGATTTACTAAATGAGTATACATGTAGGTGATAAACTAAGTGAGTAACAGTGAGAGACTAATGAATAATGTGAGACTAAAATCAGTGAGTCAGGCGAAAGTGAGAGACAAGACGATCAAAGGAGAAATACCTTACCGGTACTCAAAGTGCGAAATGAGTGAAAGTGAACAAAGTGAGTGAGAGAAATTGATTGAAAGTGAAGTAAGCGAGTGAGAGAAATGAGTGAAAGTGAACTAAGTGAGTGAGAGAAACAGACTGAACGATCAAAGGAGTGAGAAAGGAAAGTAAGCTTATATTGCTGGCTTTTGCTGCCAGAAAAAGTTAGACGAATGAAGCAGACACAAATTGCTTTTAACTGAGCACACGCCGAATGTTTGCACAGAGTACCTGGTGCAGCAGTTGAAAGGGTTTAACTGAATGAATGTTTTCCCAGAAAAACTCCGACTTGATTAGCACCTGCCTTGCTTCCGTATTATTATAGTCCACGCAGCACAGCCAATCGAAGCTTCAGCAGCTGTCAATAACATTGTTACAATGCACCTCAAACTGCGGACATCTGCTTGTGTAGGCCTACTGTTCATTTAGAGAGAATCACAATGAAATTCAATTACCAGGTGTCTGTTGTCTGTTGTCATGTCTTTTACATGACGTCGTTTGATGGGACAGAAATCAATGTAGGCCCCTATAGCTGGATGAGTCATGTGACGTCTGACCAGGTTCCTGATGTCAATTAATGAATGTCAAATAATGTGATACACGTTGTTATTTAATGTGATGTACGATGTCATTTAATGTGACGTGACATGAATAATTGAGTGATATCACATGCTGTGATTTGATGTAATGTATTTTTATATGTTGAAATAGTTGATTGTATGCTGCAACCTGCAAACCACGACGGCTGTGTTCCAGGACAAATCGGAGCGCACTCGGAGCGCATTCGGAGCACACTCGGAGCGCATTCGGAGCACACTCGGGATACCTGCATGTATAGTGTGGCGCCTCCGACGAGAGCTTTATAGAAACGATACGATAATTACTGAAGTCGTGGTAAAACACACACAGCAGCGAAATCATGGCTATGCATAATGAATGAAAGTCTCTGTGGCATTCGACTATCATCATGAAAAATTATACTTGTTCATATGGAACAATAGATTGTGATTTGTCCCTCTATCTACTGCTGTTTTTCTTTTATTGTATGTATACCGTGAAAGCAAAAGATGGCTCATAGCACGCATATATTAGTTTTTATTAGCTTTTGTAACTGCACATTATCAGCACATAAATGTTTCTATAGCTGCATGGACTATTATAATACGAAAAATGATCCAGCAAACTTTAAAGGTCCGCGCTGAGTCTGTATAATATATATTTATTTATTCATTCATACATGTAGGCCTACATATGCAAGCATTATGCATACTTGCATGTGTGCATGCAAGTATGTTTGTATGTAAAGATGTATTTAAGCTGCATTATAGATGTATGTTTGTGTTGTATATTTGCATGCATACATTTGCACATGAAATTGTGTGCTTCTTTGTAATATAAGCTTAGATATCTAAGATACTGTAATATAATAATTAGCATATATATGGCCTAGTCTAAAGATTTCCATAGCCACTCCTTCTCTCTCGCTCGGTTTATTAGTCTGCGAGGTTTTTTAAAGGAATTTTTGGAACTGCACAATTTCCTCCTTCTTTTCCCATCCTCCATTATTCATAGTAAATTACTCCGAATTGGAGGACAATGAACCTTTTCTTATTAGTTTTTTTAACTGCACAGAAATGCTTCTATGGCTGCACATATCCATTTACAACCGCGCATTTTGTGTACAATAGCACGCTAAAAAGAAGCACGTAAGCCTATCTGTCTGTCGATCTGTCTGTCTGTCCGTTTGTCTGTCTGTCTTTTTGAAGAAATCTTTAGAACTGCACAATCAGTGACAATCTTTCTCTTTCCATCGTCCGTGGTAAATAACTCCCAATCGTCTGTCTGTCTTCTTTTAAATAAATTTTTAGAACCGTGGAGGCTTTTGTCTGTCTTTCTATCTGTTTGTCTATCTGTCTGTCTCTGTCTCTGTTTCCCTCTGTCTGTCTCTGTCTCTCTCTGTCTGTCTCTGTCTATGTCTCTATCTCTGTCTTTCTGTCTGTCTGTCGATCTGTCTGCCTGTCTGTCCTTTTCTCTCTCTAATGTACAACGCTTTCAAGATAACTCTACACGATTCTCTTCCATCTGAACAACTCCCTCAAATTCTTCTTCATTGTTATCCACCACTCGACATGACTCTTCTCCATCGTCATCCAGTTCTATATATACTCCATGGTTCTTAGCCACGCGACACACACAAGTCATACATTCAATGACATGCATGGCGAAGAGTCGATTCCACACCAGTATTATATGACTAAGGCCGTTTCCATTTGAAGTTTTTTCCTCTGCCTGGAGATTCTTTCCACAGCTCAATTATTGTATATGCAATATTTATTATAGTACTATATGAATATATTATATGTATAATAATATGTATATAATATAGCGAGGCGCGGTAGTGCAGTGGTGGGTTCTGTGCCTTGGAACCGGAAGGTTCCAGGTTCGAGTCCATCTCAAGCCGCCGCATAGGGATCCTGAGCAAGTCCTGCACTTGCAATTGCTAGTGCTTCGGCGTGAGACTGCGGTGGTGTCCGCGCTGTTGCCGGGAGCGTTTCTGAGTTGTGAATTTGTAGGGGCGCTACAGCAATTGCGAGAAATAGATAAATAAAAAGTGTATAGTCCTGGAGCTCCGACCACGGTGTTTTTTAGAGAGGGGTGACCGTGACTCTCCAATCTACCTGAGCATGGTGTTCGTCTATTACCAGTAATCAAGTTTTTCTTCCTAGTGAAAACCTTCCAGGCAACGTGGCGCATGCTGTAGGCTAGAATAGATGTGTAGGAAGCATATGTTGTGACCTCATTAATAAGCAACGGCCTGGTTGTTCAGAAATCCCACAAGAGAGACCGCATTGTAGGAGTTCTTCAATCAGACGTCATATTTTTGTGTATACCCTTCCGTATGCATCGCCTATGTTCAGACGAAGGAGACAAATGACACCCGTCCTTCTATTTTTATCCCCATGCGTATTCTACCAGTCGAGAAGACTACGCACACAAACAACTACAGGGACATTTAGACGGACACAAAAAGACACACGAACGAATGAGGATGATTTATAGACGAATAAAACAGGAAGACATAATTATTACTACGCAGAGAAATCACGAAAATGCAACTCGACATCGTTATATAGCGCCATAACACGAAACCAACAGCGTTCGTAGTTGGTTTCGAGATTTTACGCTTCCATGTATAATTGAACATCGCTTCTATAGAGCCGCGCTTTTGAATAATACCGCAGTCAAGACAACGACGATAATCTGCAGCCGAGGTGGCAGCACCTGTGCCATGCGAGTTCGGAGTTGATGACGACAGTGAACAGTTGGCTCCGATATTTTATCCGTCTTTCTTTCTATGCAGCATTGAACATCTGGCGGCGTTTGTTGCACAGCAGCGACGCTAAGCGTGATTTAAAGGCAGACGGCTCTAAATAGCGTTTTGTGGACGTCGGTCATACATACAGCAAGGAGACCTTACTAATGGGAGAAGAACGCCGGACCAAAAGCATGGCTTCTTCTTGATACATGTGGTTCACAAACGAGGGATGATTACAAAGCGTGCTGCGCTGCGTTTGCAGGTGCCGCGCATAGTGCCACCCACGCAATCGTACTTTACTTAGGCTATAACGGAATAAAACATACGCGTAGGCCTACTTGAAGCGTAGTTGCAGTTGCTCTGTAGCAAAAAATAAAAAGTATGAGAAAAATATATTTGTGGAAAAATCGGTGCAAAGTAACTGATGACTATCGTAATCAGACAGCTGATGGCTGTTGAATTGAATTGTGTGTGTGTGTGTATGTGTGTGTGTGTGTGTGTGTGTGTGTGTGTGTGTGTGTGTGTGTGTAGCCTATAATTATAGTTGTGCTGATTGACAGCAGATATTCCAGTAACATCGAAGAGATGGGGATCATGACAAGCGAATACATTGACGCCAAAGTACATGGACGCAAACGTACGGCATAATAACGTACGCGTATAGCCTATACGTTCGCTAAAGTAAAAATAAAATACTTCCGAATTTATATAATTAGGTCTCTTCAAGAGACAATAATATCCACAGGCATTCCCAGCCTGTAAGTAGGATGGAGCGCAACCAAGAAGTCACCGCCAAACATGTGCATGCAGCAACTATTATTATAGATGCGAATATTAGGATATGAGCTGGGAAGCGCTTCTGAACGGTTCAAACTAGAAGCTCCAGTGAAGGACATATAGGCTAGTCCATAAATTATTATAGGCAAGGACAGAGGCATAATTTATAGGAAGGCGGCTGATGAGTCGAGCATCTGATAGAAGAACTCGATCAAGGCGTCCAATTTGTCCGTGTGGAAAATCTACGAGCAACGAACTGCATTGATATATTATTCTAGTATGGTGACCAAGACCGCATGCACAAAAGCCAGAAATAGGCCTATATTAAGTGCCTTGATATATAAAAGCTTGCACATGTACATGCATAGATTATGAATTATCAATTTTTAAATATGCCCTAACTTTATTATCCCACACATTATGCTTTGTGTGTGTGGGGGTAATGATTGGCACATTATTGTAATTTGCAACTTCTAAAGCGCTATTTTATAAGGCAGAGTATAGCATTGACGGATGTCGCACCGAAATCAAGCAGATGTGAGGCGCTCGCAGGTATCTTTGCCGGGGGGGGGCGGGGCAAAGCACAAAGCCGCGATTACATTCTTAGCAAGAGCTTGACAAATTCAAATTGGGTAATTAAGAACATGGATGTTTCTCATAGAAGTTTCTAAATGGAAATTAAATTTTACCTGTCTCACTTTGAGTATCATTATTGCTTTAGTGCCAAAAATTACAGAAAACCAAAACTTTTTGTAGTCAAAAAATACAATACATAGGCCTACATACGCGAATATAGTATTAATGATAATAAAATATAAAAAAACATCTGAACAGATTGCTGCCTTTATACTACAAGCTTTGCATTCGTAAACCTGTTCAGCAAAAACATTCTTTCATATTGAGATTCGCAGCTGACAAAACACTGAACTCTGTCCAAAAACAATAATTCTTAAAATCAATCCTAATTCCCAGACTTATCGTTACGCGCTTAGTTCGTCGGATGGTCTTTCACTGCTACAGTTCATACTGAAAATGATATGAGTTTTTGACAAACGAGCCTTCTTTGCCGCAGCTACAGATTTCAGAATACCCTCTTTATATCTATCCGTTATTTCTGCATTTTTGTGCAGATGAATAATAGTAATGTGTGAATATTTGATGATCAGATTTTGTACGGTGTAGAACTCATTATCAACGTGACCACAGAAAGAAGCAGCTCACATGTATTACGTCGTGATTGCAGTGAAAATGGCTTCGTATCATATCACGCAAGCGATTCAACAAGCCATTCAGATTTCAGACCCTTCTGACTTTCGGAAGCTGCTGCTGTTTCACTGCGGGCAGTGCAGAGAAATATGTGAATGGTCGAGCATTACTTCTGATTTAGGATCCAATGGACCTAAATGTTGGATGCATTCTCCTTTGAGGCGAGATTAGAGCAAACCGCACCACACCATATTAATAATTTTTCACACAATGGATCAGGCGAACTTGCGAGTAGCTTAAAGGGCGCTATGCAAGCGTTATGACATAGGTCTATGCATGCATACATACGTAGTCA
>OX243819.1:9462362-9469862 GCA_945859605.1 Lumbricus rubellus
GGAAACAGTGAGCTTTTAAAAAATGGTCATAAGAAAATTCTCGCTAGCACATACAGTATTCTCTCTCCAATCAGACTGCACCGTACAATAATATAACGCGTTGGTGACTACTGCGCAAGATATTAAAGGATGTCTTGCCCATCAAACGACCCAGTTAATTGCAAAGTAATGCTCATTGCTTGTCTTCTTCGCTGATTATTCTCCGTAATGTGTTTCCTTTCGTTGGACGTATACACTATACAACGCAATCTCAAAGATAATGCAACCGATAGAAGCGCATTTCAAGCAACCGCGTGAGCCGGGAACAGTTTAAGACTTTGTCTGACTCGCACTATTCTTTGACCTTCATGGAATAAGCGTATACATACTTACATGCAAACATACAATCATACATACATGCAGGCATACAAACAAATATACATTCATATAATATTTGTATACAATTCGTGTGTACATCCATGTATACACGGGTCGATGCTGCACACTTACATGCGTATATTCTTACACACACATACAGTCGTACACACACGTGGGATATCCATATACAATTATAAATACAATTAGGCCTATACATAGTCGCATACTTAGGTACATGTATGCATCACTGCATCATGCATGCACATACATACATTCGTGAATGCTCGAATGCATCACATTAGGCTGCGCCACAGAAGTTTTCGAATAAGCTTCGTTTCATCAATCTGCATTTCTGATAGTAAACATTGAAGTAGGTTTTGTTTTGTTTTATTCATTTATTGACTTGCAAGTCACATCAATATTCACATAACAGTAACAGACATTAACAACAATAAAATTTCAACAAGAAAATTGTTATGAACTTATTATCAGTGCAGGTCAATGAGTCAGCCGACAAAGGTCTAAAAGACCCGCTAAGACTCGGCTGGCTCATTTACAAACTTAATTCCTGCAAAGGTTAATGTGAAGGATCAAAAATTCCACCAAGACGAGGAGACACCAATCTACATACATCAGGTTAAGTTGAATATGAAGCGGTTCACAAAAAATAACAGAATAACAGAGGGCCACACAACAAATGTAAATGCAAAGCCTGAAAACATCTTAAGGTCAAGCATGTATCTCATTCAAACGGGGAGGAGGAGGCAGTCCCATAAACTTTTTAAGTCCCCATTATAATTTACACAAATATAAAAAGTACTTTAGTTTGTTTTTAAAATGTTTGATGGAAACAGCAGTTCTTATGTCCTCAGGGAGAGAATTCCATACCGGTGGGCCAGTGCATTTAATACAGAATTGCTTAAGATTGAGTCTTGCGCTGGCACACCGGTAACTATTAGATGACCTGGTGTCATAGTCATGGATATCAGAGCCGAGGGAAAAGAATCCATTAAAGTTGGGAGGCAACATACGATGATGATACGGAATAATGTGCTGTTGTGGATATCAACGATAACAGGTTTTCTATTTACATCACTTGTTGTCATGTCTGCACTGAGTAAGTCTTATAATATTATATCCAGCAATATGTAGGCTACGTTTTGCACGTAGGTATGAAGGTCACACACACACACACACACACTCACACTCACCCATGAGTATGTATGTGCTACGCACAAGGCTTATATATAATACACGTACTGCAGTGAGGTCGTTCCGTTCAATTACATCGTCATCGTGGTCTCTGATGAAAAGTAATCAACGTAGGCCGCATTGAATGATCGATTTCTCGCCGTCTTTCGTCGTCAACCGCAAGAGGCGCTGCTGCTGTCTTACTGATTTAAATTAGGCACTTGATGGAGTGAATCCACCGAAATATATACTCACTGCCGCGTCATATCATCAGGCAGTTCTGACCACCGCACAATACCCACCGCGTCTTGATGAAACCGCGCCTGCAGTCATACGGCTGGAGACGGCAAACGACCGGGGGGTGGTGGTGATCTCCCTCAATTTATGTAGCGCTTGAGTCAATGTCTTTCCATCAAATTAAGGAACACCGTTTTATCACTGCCACAGCGCTCTTGCATCGCCGTGTGTATGTCATTCCAAATATTGATGGAATGCTTTATTGCGCATGCACCGCGGCCATCTTTTTCCAGACCTTGCAGACGACCTTCGGGTAGGCTTGCTAATCCCGTATAGTTACGCATCACCAGCATAACTTAATATGACGTGATCATAATAAATTATGTATATCGCCAGGTTGAGAATTGCCAGGGGGAGTTTAAACCTCCTCTAGTCTTTCTTATAACGCCATAGTAAAGTTTGCATTGCCCAGCCCAAGTCCACATAAATCAAAGTCTGATCCTGAGTTATGTTTATGCAGTTCTCGCCACACTCAATGCGGCGCCTTTACGTAGCTCACAATATCTCTCGTGTCTGGTGAACCTGCTGACGTACAGCCTGCGTCCACTGCAGCAGCAATCATTCTAAATTCAGATTCTGATCTAAGCAACAGTGCATCTAACCGGGACATAGACAACTTTGATTCAAGTTTAGGTCGTTGCACCAGACAATAAACTGGTCAACCAGATAATTATTATTGTGAACAGTTGACGACGAACTCAATGAACTTTCAAGTCCATCGAATATTTCCTTTCCAACCATCAAGTTCATCGTATGCATATAAAATTGGTTCACTACGATCGAAACAGAATTGATGCTGGTTTGTGCGTAACAACATAACATAACATAACATAACATAGCATAACATAATATAGCATAACATAACATGACATAACAAAACATAGAATAGCATAGCACAGGACAGCATAGCATAACATAACATAGCATAACATAACATGACATAACATAGCACAACATAACATAACATCACATCACATAACATCACTTAACTTATAACACAACATACATGTAACATAACATAGCATAACACAACGCAATTATAACATGCACGAGCATAGCATAACACAATATAACAAAACATACACCATTAGCATATAGCACAATATAACTCAACATCACAAAAAAATTAGCAAATAATAGCACAACGCAGCATAGCATAACATGAGCATAACATAACGTGGAATAGCATACAAAACACAGCGTAACATAACGTAACATAACATAATATAAGTGGTTCAGGAGGCCATTAGTCCGCGTAACAAACAAGTGCTGCAAATCACCAACTGACGGAGCGGAGCTTTAGCGCCTGGAATGAACCACATGACCTTGAGGCTCCAAGGGAAGCGTCTGTCAGAGATCCTTGAGCGAACTTGAGCATTCAAAGTTCCGTATAGGGGTCTAAACCTGCGATCGAGCTTTGACTGGTATTATAGGCCTAAATAATGTTTGACGGCCTACATAATTATCTACTTTACTTAGTTTCTATCTTGCTTTGTTATAAATACATGTACGTCAACAATCTCTGTAATTGCACAAATTAATCTGCTATTAGCCTATATCCTGCATGTTAGCTTCTTCTTGGTTCTCTTTATAGTTAACTCCCTTTCGCTAGCATATCCATCAGGTCTTCCTAATTTATACTCGCTATTATAGGTCAATGAATGCAAGTGTTGTTGTTGCGCTATAAAACTGTGAATATACTTGAGTCGTTACAGTCCTAAATTAACGCTTTGTGAATTCCCGACTGGACACAGTGGACAGCCATTCTTGTCTTCAGTCGTAATTCTTTCTGTATGTGCCATTGTAGTGTGGTCATTATCTGGTCAACCAAAACAACAGAAGGCCACACCGTAGTCCAGTGGGAATGGACGATGACCAAAGCACATCTTGGTCTTGACCTGCATACATCGCTCAAATGATTCTAACTATACAGTCTCTCTCTCTGTCTCTTTCTATGTCTTTCTCTCTGCCCTTCTATTTCTCTATAATATGTCTCTCCGTATATATAATTATATATATATATATATATCTACATCCCTATATCTCTCCGTCTCTCTTTTTCTCTGTCTCTGTCTGTCTGTCTGTCTCTGTCTGTCTCTCTCTCTCTCTCTCTCTCTCTCAAATGTCGACGACACTTGGGGATATATTGTTCTGAAGTGGGCCATCTTTTCTAGGCCTTCTGAAATTGTTTTTGAAGGCCAACATCATATTATTCATCTACCGATTGTTGACCCAAAAAGGTCTAACTCAACGGTCGTCTTCCCAGTACCCTGGATAACAGTAGCCACATAGGCTGCATCTGTGGCTCTATACACTTGCATCAAAGCACTAAGTCTTGTTTAGCACCCTTTAAGCAAACTAGCAAACTATTATGGCTTAGCGGGTTCGTGTGACTCCTTTAAGGCGCTATATAAATGACCACATACATACGTACATAAAACATAAAACATACATACAAAGATACAAGTATACATACATACATGCATGCATGCATGCTTGACGCTCCCGACTACAGCGCGGGCACTAATTCGGAGTTTCACACCGAAGCGAGAGGATAAATTGCGAGTGAAAGACTTGCTCTGCAGGGTCTTTACGCGATGGCTTGAGGTGGATTCGAATCCGCAACCTTTCGGTTTCAAGGCACCCGACACATTTTCGTCTGGACCACGGTGTATGTTCTGGGTTTGTTTACATAGCCTATATAACGATCCAAAAATAAAGTAGATCGTTGCTCTGTAGTGAATTATAACACCGGTAAATAATGCAGCTAACTGCGTCGACAATAAATCAGTCTTCACTGCAGACAGAAAGAAGAAAAGCGACTATAGACATGTATAGGACAAAAGAAAGGACTTTTGATTTAGAGTTATGCTGTAGCGCTGAAATTAGGCCATTAACACATCGTGCTCGGTGACTGGGCGGCCACTGAAGTGAGTGAGTAAGCAGAGGGATCAGACAGGAGGCGTCATTTGCGACAGACCGATTCTCGCGCCACTAACGACGTAATGGACCGGAATGCGAGTCGCAAACACTGAAATATATGCTAAGATGGCCGCGATATACAGAGACGCTGTATGTGCACATGCGCCGTGCGAAACTGCAGTACAGGAAGCGCTACAAAAGCACACTGTAGGCCTATAAGCTTACATGTATACACATGTATGCTACTATAATATACTCTGTTCTGTGTATTAGCAACATTCTCAAGGTCTCACAATGTACACGCTGATGTCAAGGCGGCACATACATACACACATACATACATACATACATACATACATACATACATACATACATACATACATACATACATACATACAGCGCCTTCGTGAGGTTATTATAAGGCGCTATATAAATGTTCATATACATACATACATACATACATACATACATACATACATACATACATACATACACATGTTCCACATTGTTCCGTTGGAATTATCAACAGGTCCATTACTTCTGCATTATATCCACAGACGATGTTTCATATCAAATAGGGTCTGATCTGAAAGCACTGCTATCGCTTTATTGTCGACATTTATATAGCGATCGTTCTTACAACAAAACAGCATCGTCTGACCAGGAAACCATAGAGACACAATCATTGTATGCAAAAAATTCTAACGTATCATCATCATCATCATTCAGCATCGAAATCAGCCAACAGTAGCATTAGCATCAGACAGCTAGCATTATAAGCTCCATGATGGAGCCTCCATCATGAACGGCCATGAGAAATCTTGATTATAACGTTGGCTAATTGTAACGGTCGTATCATCATCGTCACAAGTATATGGTGATGATATATATATATATACATATATATATATATGACGATGATATATAGGCTATATATATATGACGATGATAATATACTTATTTACACACACACACATACACACACACACACACACACACACACATATATATATATATATATATATATATATATATATATATATATAAATCAACGACGTCCCTCATCGCTGAGTCTCGCGACGAATAGCAGAAGCGAATAACGAGCGCTGCAGCGCTTTCAGCTGATTGAAGACAAAATCTGATTGAGAAAAGCAAAAAGCATAAAAGCGCTAACGTTTCGCCGTATTTAGTCTGTAGAAAAGATAGCTACCTGAGAATGTTGCGGCATTTCATCGTCATTTCTATATAATATATCGACTGTCGGTGATTTTGTCGACGTCTGTCGCTATATGATTAATTCGATTACATTGGATACTCTCTCATTTTCTCACCGTTATCAGCTGCACTATAGCATGCAGAGATCTTGACTTAATTCCAGAACTACAGGGTGCGCCAAAAAGTAATCCCCTACGGTTTTTAGCCCATATCCTGGCCAAACATACGAATTTTTAAATGAAACTTTACAGTCTTAAAGGCAATTCATATTTACGTACAATGGTCAAAACCGTAGGGGATTACTTTTTTGGCGCACCCTGTATACCATGTCTGCGTCTAGGTTTGATCATCTTCAAACCCTAATCTTCGCGTGGTCACGAGTAGCCTATAGCAGTCTCAATTCATGAAGTTCTCCAATGAAGCGTGTGATGGAAGGATATATCAGTCACAACTTTAAAGATCAGACTTGCAATTTTAACATACAGTGATCCGTTCAATAAGAACCAAAAGAAGCCAACGAGCCGGAGCAAGTTTTGTACGAGCTGAATGAGTTTCATAGCGCTTTTGTATCCATATGCAATCGTGGGTTGCTCCAAAATGTTTGCTATTGCGTGGCTACAAAATCTCCCTTTGA
Source organism: Lumbricus rubellus (assembly GCA_945859605.1). Classification (NCBI taxonomy): domain Eukaryota; kingdom Metazoa; phylum Annelida; class Clitellata; order Crassiclitellata; family Lumbricidae; genus Lumbricus; species Lumbricus rubellus. The sequence continues at coordinate 9,468,979 of OX243819.1, forward strand.
TCCCTCACATAATTATATACTTGCAGCGTGGCCAACAAATAAAACAATGAAGACAGGCAGACGACTGTTATAAAGCACAAAAGAACAATGCAAGAAAACAGAACAATGAAAACAGTCGGATAACAATGAAAACAAGCACATAAAAGTAAAAGCAACATGACAACAATGAAAACAGACATGATAATCCTGCAATACGTCCGTATAAATTCATTCAGACAGACTGGTGTTTGAATCCAATAAACTATAATCCAATGTCTTATATTGCCAAGTATTATCAACAGATGTAGGCTATGTAGGCCTATATAATAGGGTGCATACGCATATGTATGCATATGCATATGTATATATGTGCAATGCCACATGAATATATATATAGTTTATGTATGCATGTGAGACTTGATTGCGCACGGTATATATATTATATACAGTATATATATATATACATATATATATATATGTAAGCATGGGCTTAAACCCGGCTCATACGTTGAAGCATAGTATATACTTCGAGTGAATCGCAGAATAAGAACTGATTGTCCCAGATTCTTGATTTATGGCGTGTATACGCATTCTCCTCTGCTGCAGTGCAAGCAGCATTTGAATGGCATATAATTATATACCTATTATCTTAGCGGAAACACAGACGAATGAATGGCTGCATTGCAGTGGCTTATTTTGTTCACTCTACATCTTATCATTGACATAATCAAATGGGAAAAACATCAGTGACGCGATGGATGAGCCAGAGATGCTGATCACAGACACGGAACGAAGCATGGCTATTCATATTATATACTTTATATATATATACACGAACATATAACTATTATGTATATAACTATACACACATATATAGATATAATATATATAAAACACTGCAGTGT